>QRFJ01007736.1:0-39132 GCA_006176705.1 Cocos nucifera
AGAGAGAGATTAGTCTCTGCATCTCTCATGAACTCGGCTCACATAGTAAATCGATAGTTGCACTTTTGCCTGCTTTTCTTGACCAAGACCACCACCCAGGGCTTAGGAGAGACGTTAGGTATAGGAACAATTCCTCTCCAGGCTCGAGTTGTCAATAGTGGGGACAAACTAAGGTAGATCTCGAGTTCTTCGAAAGCCAGTTGCACTCTACCATGCAACAGAAGTTCTTTAGTTGCTTGAGGACCTAGAAGAAGGGCATAACACTACTCAGCCGACTTTAAGCAAAGCAATTTAAGGATGCCACCTTTCAGAATGGCGCTTGACTTTCTTTATTGATTTTGAGGTGTTATCTCCTAGATGGTCTAGATCTTCTCTGAATTAGCTTTGGATCCCACGTCTTTGAGATCATGAACCTCAAGAATTTTCCTGAGATCACTCAGAAGGTGCATTTAGTTAGGTCAGCATCATCTTATATCTTCGGAAAGGACGTTAAAGGTCTCTTCAAGGTCGGTAAATATAATTGGATGAGGTCCGACTCTTGACAAGCATATCACCATGTAAACTTTTCATATTGCAGTCGATCTGTTTCTTGAAGATTTTATTAAACCAAGCATTGATAGGTTGTGTCTGCATTTTTAGCCAAAGAACATGACCCGTAATAATAAAGACTATGGTCAGTAAAAAAGCAATTTTTCTCCTCATCCTTTTGGTGCCATCTAGATTTGATTATACCTAAAGAAGGCATCCATGAAGGAGAAGCTCATGGCCCGAGGTTGCATCCACCAACTGATCTATTCTAGGCAGGAGGTAGCTATCCTTTGGACAGTCCTTGTTCAGCTTCTTGAAGTTGATATGCATTCTTTACTTGTTGTTGGCCTTCTTGACGAGGACCACATTGGAGACCCAACTTGGTAGTGGACTTTTTGGATGAACCCGGCTTTTGAGAAGCTTACCACTTCCTCCGCTATTACTTCTGCCTTTCTAGTGCATGGCCTTGGCTTTCTCTTTCACTGGTCTATAATTAGGATCGACGGCAAACAATGTTCAATGACTTCGGCATCAATTCCTGGCATGTTGCTGGGACCGGCGAAGACGTCAGCATTCTTTCACAAGAAGGCAATGAGTTGCTCCCGAACTTGATCTCTTAAGTTGGAGCCGATCTGCACCATATGCTTCGTGCTTCCATCATTCAGAGGGATAGTTACAAGATCTTCCATAGGCTCACCCCACTCCTCCATGAGGTCATCGTGGACATGCAGCCCATCAACTGAGCAAGGGTCGGGATGGCTTCCATTTCGTAAGGTGATGGAGTAATAGTGCCTTGCTAAGGCCTGATCTCCCTTAATCTTTTCGATTCCATAGCATGTTAAAAATTTTACTTTCAAATAATAGGTCGATACCATAGCTCACAGTGCATTCAGACCAGGTCGGCCAAGAATTACGTTGTAGGTCGATGGAGCTTTCATTACCAAAATGCAGACCTATGCTTGAGCCCATTTTGGCTATTGCATGTTCATTGTAGGCACTGGATGGCATCATGATGGAATCTATCTACCTCGGTGGTAGAGGAGCAGCCCTATGATGATCATGAGAATCAAGTCCTGAAATCCATGGCCATGGTAGAGTGAAATAATAGAAAGAGTTTCTATTTAGATTTTCACATCGGACTCGAATTGAATGATTACATCGTATGATAGAGACTAGGGTTTGATGAGTTTACCTTAACCCTAATCTGATCGGGGCTCAAGATAAAAGAACTGAATCACACAGGTAGCTGCACCAAGAGGTTCACATTCAGCTCTGATGGGTTGCCACCATATACTGCTAGGTGTCATTGGTGGATTTTGGGAGCAATTAGAATGATTTAGATGATCGATCATTCTAGCTGTTCGAATCAGAAGAGTTCTGATCCATCGAAAGATGTTTCGATGATGTCGATGATAGAGATCATGACATATCCCATTACCATATAGAACTGAACCAAACTGGGTCACACAAACAAGGGTTTGAATCTGGAGATCATCAATTGAACTGATCTAGTTCAATTGATCTGAATGAGATTCAATTAGGTTCAAGGAAATCGTGCTAGCACTCGATTGAACCTAACATTCTCTTTTACTATCATAAATAAGTTGGTCCTATCTAAGCCAAAGAGTTTTGTGCTCAATTAGAGGCCTTCATTGGTCGACTGGGTGTTGTCCAAGTCAGAAAGGTGTTTTATTTTGTAAGACATTACCTGCCATTTTTGGTCACCCGCCATTTCTTATTCTTTGACTTTGGTCAAAAGTCTACCTTTGACTGGTCAAACGTTGACCATTGACACTTTAACTTTTGACCACATGTCACGCACCTATTGGAGAGCTGGTGGGGGCCTGTCCCCCTGCCAGAACCTGGCAAGGAGGAGGGCGCATGTCACCCTAGGCGTGTACCCAAGCTGGAGGCTCCTAGGAGTCCTTGTTGGACAAGGACTCCATCTCCTTTTTGGATTCCAATTAGAGTTCTTCTAAGAACCAACTTTGACTGGTCTTAGGCGCCCTATAAGGAGGAATCCAAGGGACTCTATTCCCATCAATCAGATTTAGATCTGATTTCACAAAGGGTTGTGATTGATTGGGAAGAAGAGGAGTTGGATCACAGATAGTCTATAAATAAGACCCTACGCCCAACTCAAAGATTGATTGAGAAAAGAGTTTCCATATGCCCAAAGGCCTTTTCTCCTCTCCTCCTCCATGCCAAAGCTTCTTCTCCATCTCCTCTCCACGTCCAAAATAGTTTTGGAGCTTGGTTGGTGCGATCCAGATCAAAGAAAGGTGATCAAAAGCAAGAAGGCTGCACTGCTGCAAAGGACGACTGCTGATCTTCAAAAGAAGTTTTGAAGATCCTCTAGATCAGATCCAGATCTGATTTTTGGATACATGATAGAGAAGAAGAGGATCTCTAGATCTAGCTTGAGTGGATACCGATAGAGGCCAGGCACTCGCATGGCTAGATCCAGAACATTTCGCTACATACAAGATCATTAACGGGTAATTGGATTACCCAAATCAGGTAAATTAAATTTGATTTAATTTATTATTATTTTATTTTATTTATTAAAATAATAAGAATCAAATCTAAAACATTCCAGATCTAATACAGATCAAAGAAATTTTTTTTTTGAAATATATATCTTAATCTGATCAGATCTGAACGAACCTGGATCGGGAAATCAGGATTTCCCTTCACTGGATTCCTCCTTAAAGGGCACCTAAGACCAGTCAAAGTTGGTTCTTAGGAGAACTCTAATCGAAATCTAAAAAGGAGATGGAGTCCCTATCCAACAGGGACTCCTGGCCACCTCCAGCTTGGGCGCACGCTTAGGGTGGCGTGCGCCCCCCTCCTTGCCAAGTTTTGGTAGGGGGACAGGCCCCCACCAGCTCTCCAATAGGTGCATGAAATGTGGACAAAAGTCAAAATATCAATGGTCAACATTTGACCAATCAAAGGTAGACTTTTGACCAAAGTCAAAGAACAAAAAATGGCAGGTGACCAAAAATGGCAGGTAATGTCTTACAAAATTAGACAACCTTTTCTGACTTGGATAACCTCCAGTCAGACCATATGAAGGCCTCTAATTGAGCATAAACTCCTTTGGCTCAGACAGGATAACTTATTTACGATAGCAAAAGAAGAACGTTGGGCTCAATCGAGTGCTAGCACGATTTTCTTGAACCTAATTGAATCTCATTCAGATCAATTGAACTGGATCAGTTCAATTGATGATCACCAGATTCAAACCCTTGTTTATGCAACCCAGTTAGGTTCAGTTTTGTATGGTAATGGGATATGTCATGATCTCTATCATCGACATCATCGAAACTCTTTTCGATGGATCAGAACTCTTCTGATTCGGATAGTTAGAATGATCGATCATCTAAATCATTCTAATTGCTCCCAAAATCCACTAGTGACACCTAGCAGTATATAGTGGCAATCCATCAGAGCTGAATGCGAACCTCTTGGTGCAACTTCCTGTGTGATTAAGTTCTTCTATCTTGAGCCCCGATCAGATTAGGGTTAAGGTAAACTCGTCAAACCCTAATCTCTATCATATGATGTAATCATTCGATTCGAGTCCAATGTGAAAACCTAAATAGAAACTATTTCTATTATTTCACTCTACCATGGCCATGGGCTTCGGGACTTAATTCTCATGATCATCATAGGGCTGCTCCTCTACCACCGAGGTAGATAGATTCCATCTTGATGCCATCCAGTTCCTACAATGAACATGCTATAGCCAACATACACCTCAAGATTTCATATGGCTAGAAGATCGAGTAATGGTGTAATCAAACTATAACACCCTCAAGGTGAACTGCCGATGCACCTCAGGTCAAAGAACCAGACACACTACTGCAGCATCGAGTCAGTCATTGATGAGAAGGTAGACTCCCTAATGACTACTTGAGGTGGTCACACTCAGTGCCCTCATTCTCTAACGAGTACCTGTACTCTCGCTCTGGTGTCTCCACACCGTAGACTCAAGACTCATCTACTAAAGAGAAGCAATTGTACACCAACCTTTCGGATCAATCACCATCCTTGTGATGATCCTATGGTCGGAAGCATTTTATGAGTTAACAATGATTATTCATGTCTTAAATTTTCAACTCTTGAAAATATGAATTATCATTACCATTAACTCAAAGGATGTATCACAGACACTAAATACACATATGCGATAGAAAATAACCCATTTTATTTATTATAGTCAAAATTATAATTTTGCCCCTAGAAGTGTATTACAAGTGTCAGCCAATTTTGGCTTCTAGGGCACATATATCTAACAATCTCTCACTTGTCCTAAAGCCAATTGGCTACAATTCTAAGTCCCATCTTCTCAAGGTGGGCTTTGATCTTCTGCTGGCCCAACGGCTTTGTAAGTGGGTCTGCCATATTATCTACGGAGTTGACTCTCTTGACCTCCCTTCTCGGTAAATCGCAGATGAGATGGTATCGCCGCTCAATGTGCTTGGATTTTTGGTAAGACCTCGGCTCCTTAGCAAGGGCTATGGCACCATTATTGTCGCAGTATAGAGGAATGTTATCTAATGGCATTACTCCTATTTCTACAGCAAACTTCTTGTACCAGAATGCTTCCTTCGCAGCCTCTGATGCAGCGATATATTCTGCTTCCATGGTGGAATCTGCTATCACGGTTTGCTTGGAACTCTTTCAGCTGACAGCACCATCATTGCACACAAACAGACTCTCAGATGTCGACTTTCGATCATCTATATCGGACATAAAATTTGAGTCTGTGTATCCCTAGACTTGGACTTCTCCATTACCAAAGACCAACATCATATCCTTAGTTCTTCTCAAGTACTTAAGGATACATTTCATGGAACTCCAGTGTTCTTCACCTGGATTTGACTAATATCTGCTTATGACACTCACAGCATGGGCTATATTAGGTCGTGTACATAGCATGGCATACATGAGGCTCCCTATTGCAGAAGCATAAGGGATCTTGCTCATGCGTTCTATTTCCTCAGATGTGTTGGGGCACATTTTCTTGGAAAGGTGAATACCATGTCTGAAGGGTAGTAATCCCTTCTTAGAGTTTTCCATACTAAACCTCTTTAGTACTTTTTCTATGTACATCTTCTGTGAAATTCTTATTATCCTATTCGGTCTATCCCTATAGACCTTAATTTCTAGAATAAAGGATGCTTCACCTAGGTCTTTCATGGAGAATTCCTTGGACAACCATATTTTGACTGTTGTTAATATGAGAATATCATTCCCAATAAGGAGGATGTCATCCACGTACAATACGAGGAAGACAACAACACTCCCACTAACCTTTTTAAAAACACATGGTTCCTCATCATTTTTGATGAAACCAAACATTTTGATCACATCATTGAAATGAGTGTTCCAGCTCCAAGATGCTTGCTTAAGTCCATATATGGACCTTTGCAGCTTACAAACCTTGTGATCAGTATCACTGGATGTGAAATCTAGTGGCTGTTCCATATAGATATCTTCCTCAAGATATCCATTTAAGAATGCTGTTTTCACATCAATTAGCCATATTTCTTAATCGAAATAGGCTGCAATGGCAAGCAATGTGCGGATGGATTTTAGCATAGCCACTGGGGAAAAGGTATCCTGATAGTCAATGCCTTCGCGTTGAGTATAATCTTTTGCCACTAGTCTAGCCTTGAGTGTCTCCACATTCCCATCTACACCAATCTTTCTCTTGAAGATCCATTTACACCCAATAGGTACTATACCTTCTGGTGGATCTACCAAGGTCCAGACTTGGTTTGAGTGCATCGAGTCAATTTTTGACTTTATTGCCTCTAACCATTTCTCAGAGTCGATATCTGATATCGCCTCATTGTAGGTTTTGGGGTCATCACCATGAGCACCATTACCTATGAGGAATATTTTCTATACGTCCTCTGAAATAATACCTAAGTATCTTTCAGGGGGACGAAAAATTCTTTCCGATCTACATAATACCTAAGTATCTTTCAAGGGGACGAAAAATTCTTTTCGATCTACGAGGTGGAGGAGGTAGTGTTTTTAATGGCTCAACCTGATTTGGTTCCAATTGGTCCTTAGCTCGTTGCACTTGTGAGGCTTTCTCATCAAGCTTAATCTGCTTTCCAATGCCGCTATCTTGAATAAACTATTTTTCAAGAAAGATGGCATATCGACTCACAATCACATTGTGGTCTTCTAGAATGTAGAAATAATATCCTAATGACTCTTTAGGATATCCTATGAATTGAGCTCTAAAGGTCCTAAACTCTAACTTGTCCGCTTGTTATCTTTTGACATGAGCCGAACAACCCCAAATTCTGAGATGACTCAGACTTGGTCTCTTACCATGCCATATCTCATATGGTGTGGTAGGAATGGTTTTAGAGGGAACCCTATTCAGTAGATAAATTGAAGTTAACAATGAATGTCCCCAAAGGAAATCAGGGAGGTCTGTGAAGCTCATCATGGATCGAACCATATCCAATAGAGTCCGATTTCTTCATTCTAAAACCCCGTTGAGTTGAGGTGTTCCTGGTGGAGTCCATTGAGAGACTATGCCATTTTTCTTGAGATAGTCTAGGAATTCCTAGCTAAGGTATTCACCTCCTCAATCTGATCGAAGAATCTTAATGGGTTTTCTAGTTTATTTTTCTACTTCATGTCTGAATTCTTTGAACTTTCCAAAAGCTTCAGACTTATGTCTCATAAGATACACATACCCATACCTAGAAAGATCATCGATAAAGATAATGAAGTAGATAAAATTGCCTCTAGCCGGCACATCAAATGGGCTGCACACATCTGTATGTACTAGGGCAAGGAGATCTGTGGTCCTCTCCCCATATCCAACAAAAAGGAGTTTAGTCATTTTGCCTTGGAGACAAGATCGCAAGTTGGATATGACTCGGAGGTCAATGGACTTAATAGCCTATTTTTCTCTAATTTGTTGATCCTATCTTCTGCTATATGACCTAATCTCAGGTGCCATAGATATCTATCGTTTGGACTATCCCTAGGTCGTTTGGCATTCATGTTTTGCTCGATAGTTAGAACAGGTACATCAATATGTAGCTGATAAAGACCATTAATAAGAAAATCATTTGCAATTTTATTTTTTTCATAAAGAATGTTATAATGGTCCTTAAAGAAGGTAATCACATAGCCTTCTAGTGCTAAGCATGAAACAGAAATCAAATTGCTGCTAGCTGCAGGCACATAATAACAGTCTTTTAAAACTAAGTCCAAACCAGATGGTAATCGAAGAGGGTATGTTCCCATGACTACTGCAGCAACTTTTGCTCTATTATCGATGCATAGGATCATGTCTCCATCCTTCAGCCTCCTACTATCCTCAAGACCCTACATGGAAGTGCACAGATGAGCACTAGAACCAGAGTCAAGCATCCAACTGGATGCAGAAGAAACCGTAAGGTTAGACTCAATAACGAGCATACCTCTAGAAGGACCTTCCTTCTTGTTCTTCAGGATGGCCAGATAAGTAGGGTAGTTCCGCTTCCAATGGCCATCGCTGTTGCAATGGAAACACATTCCTTTGACATCGGCCTTTTTCTTTGGCTTTGCCTTCTTCTTCTTTGCTCCTTCCACCTTCTACTTTTTTGCAGACTTCTTTTTCTTTCCATAAGACTTTCCTTTAGAAGAAATCCATTCCATAGCAAAAATAGAGCCTTTAGAACCTTTCATAGAAAGCTCAGTGGTGACCAGCATATTCATTAATTCGGCCAAGGAATTTTGAAGTTTATGCATATGGTAATTCATGATGAATTGCCTATATGCATCAGTCAAGGATTGCAGAATAATATCATTCTACAGATCCAAGTCTAACTTCACACCGAGCTTCTCAAGCTCTTCCATGTCCTTGATCATCATCAGACAGTGATCTTGGATTGACTGTCCATCACGCATCTTAGCCTTAAAAAGTTATTTCGTGACTTGATACTTGGCTGCGTGACTCTGTTCACCGAACATCTCCTGCAGGTGAGCCAACATTTGGCGAGCAGTCCTGATATATTCATGTTGAAGCTGGAGCTCATCAGACATCGAGCCCAACATGTAATATCTAGCCTTATTATCTTCATGTATCCATTTTTTTAGAGACGCTCTCTGTTCAGTGGATGGACGGGCTGGTAAGGTGGGAGGGTCCAAATCCAATATATGGGTTAACTTCTCAGAACCCAAAACTATTTTATAGTTCCTGAGTTAATCTTTGTAACTGGGTTCGATTAGTCTATGTGTGTCTAGGATACATGCCAATGGGTTGGACGCAGACATTTTCTTATAGAGAGTCAAAGATTCTAGTTAGATACTGTAATTATGACTTGACCAATTTGTTTAGAAATTTTGTTTTTAAATAAATTAGCTCCCACTATTTTCTCGAATCCCTACACTTCCTCTATAAAGATGTGAAAATCTCCACGATTAATGATTTCTAGTGGGTGGTGCGGTCTCACCAACTGACTCATCACCTCACCTAATAGTTATTGGTGATGGGTTAGCCAATGAGTGAATAACTCTTATTCAATGATTCTCTAATCATGGTGTACCCAAACTTGGTCTCTAATTCATGAATCTTACCGTATCTGGAATATTGATCCATTTCTTAGTTAAGTCAGATCCACCATTTGCACAGACTAGATTCCTAATTGAGTCTCTCATCGTATCCAAAATATTGAGCCCAACTCATCCTCCAGCCCATAGCATCCAATGCCTAATAGACATGGTTGCATTTTTTTGGTGCAATTGAGCCACTGTATCCAGTCGAGAACAATCAACCCCAGGAAGGGCCCGCACATCTACAATGGTGGAAGACCTCGAACTTAATCTTTTCTTAGGAAGAATTGATTCAGGTCTCTTTAAACTAGACTTATCATAGTCATAACAATTATGACTAACCTAGTGGCATGGGTTAGCTCGGATTATTGACCACCTCAAATCATAACTGTGTCAACAGATATGGCTAGGTAGTGAGATCGGTGGAAGAAATATGCCATTAACTCGTACAAGAATACATTCAGGTCGAGTAGCTTCCAATTAAAAACCAATCGGCCGTATGTGCCAAACTTACCTTAGACACCAAATTATTAAGCCAGAACCAATTGGGTTAGCCTACAATCCAGACTCTAACCTCTGAGCCTAATTAGGTCTTGCTTGATCGTGACTCGATCTTGACCAAGACTTAATCCTATTAGACTGGTTAATTTAAGCATTGTTGATCCCATCTAACCAACTCTTGATTCGGTTTGATCAACCGCTTAGACCTAATTAAGCTACCCAAGTCCAAACCCAGTATTATGAATATATCTTAGATCTGAAATTCTTAATTTTAGACCTAATTGATATTTCATAATCTTAATTTTTAATTAAGTAGGGTTCATAAACAAAATATGCACAATAAATTCTAGGATTTCAGGATCTAGGGTTTTGCAGAAAGTAAGTTTTGGGTTTCTGATTAAGGACGAATGCACAACACCCCTACACATCATAAGAACGCCCCATCAGATGGAAGGAGAGGGCCTTTAAATCCTTCTTCGTTCTTATGATCGGACGGCCAAGAGGAACACCTTAATCAAGAACATGCAATACTACAAACAATTTTAGATCTATATCATATATCTCATATATAAATTAGATCTAATCATGGCATATTTTACATACATCTCATGTATTGAATCATGCATATTTTCAGATCTAAATTATCTCATAATAATTTAAAAAATTAGATTTAAATTGATCTAATCAAAATAAATTCTAATCTAGATAATTATGTAGAACTATTCTACAACTAGTTTAGACATGAATCAATCATATCTCATATGATATTTAAAATTAAATAATTTTTATTTGTTATTTTTTAGATATTATTATAATAATTATAATATCAAAAAATAGTAAATAAATAGATCTAAAATATGATTTAATCATATTAAATTGCAAACATGCAAGACTATTCTATAAAACTATTCTATTTTGGAACTAGTCATGCATATTTTCTAATCTTAGATCCAAATAATTTAATTTTAATTTTTTCTAATTTTAGATCTGATCACATCTCATGTGACATCTAAAATCATTTATTTTTAATTAAAATAAATTTAAAATCAGATCTAAACACTTTTAGAACCTTGCTCTGATACCAGTTGAAGAAAAATCCTGATTTCCCGGACCAGGTTCGTTCAGATCGGATCGGATCAAGAGTTATATTTCAAAAATTTTTTTCTTTGATCCTAATTAGATCTAAGATATTTTAGATTTAATTATTATTATTTTAAAAATTAAAATAAAATTAGATAAATTAAATCAAATTTAATTTACCTTGAAGTGGGTAATCCTATTACCCATTAATGATCCTGTATGCAGCAAAAGGTTCTGGATCTAGCCACGCAAGTGCCTAGCCTCTACCGATATCACTTGGGCTGGATCTAAAGATCCTCTTATTTTCTATCACATCTCCAAAAATCAGATCTGGATCTAATCTAGAGGATCTTCAAAACTCCTTTCGAAGATCAGCAGTCGTCCTTTGCAGCAGTGCAGCCTTCTAGCTTTCAGTCGCCTTTCTTTGATCTGGATTGTACCAACCAAGAACCAAAACTCTTTTGGACGTGGAGAGGAGAGGGAGAAGATGCTTTGGCATGGAGGAGGAGAGGAGAAAAGGCCTTGGAGCATGGAGAATTGTGATTGAATCCTACTTTCAATCCCAATCTGAGTTGGGCGCAGGGTCTTATTTATAGACTGTCTGTGATCCAAATTCTCTTCTTCCCAACCAATCACAACTCTTTATAAAATCAGATCTAAATCTGATTGGTGGGAATAGAGTCCCCTGGATTCCTCCTTAGAGGGTGCCTAAGACCAGTCAAAGTTGATTCTTAGGAGAACTCTAATCGGAATCCAAAAAGGAGATGGAGTTCCTGTCCAACAGGGACTCCTGGGCGCCTCCAACTTGGGCGCACGCCTAGGGTGGCATGCACCCTCCTCCTTGCTAGGTTTCGGCAGGAGGACAGGCCCTCATCAGCTCTCCAATAGGTGTGTGACATGTGGACAAAAGTCAAAGTGTCAATGGTCAACATTTGATCAGTCAAAGATAGACTTTTGACCAAAGTAAAAGAACAAGATATGGCAGGTGACGAAAAATGGCAGATAATGTCTTACAAAATAAGACAACCTTTTCTGACTTGGACAACCTCCAGTCAGACCATATGAAGGCCTCTAATTGAGCACAAACTTCTTTGGCTTAGACAGGACAACTTATTTATGATAGCAAAAGAAGAACGTTAGGCTCAATCGAGTGCTAGCACGATTTTCTTGAACCTAATTGAATCTCATTCAGATCAATTGAACTAGATCAGTTCAATTGATGATCACCAGATTCAAACCCCTTGTTTGTGTGATCCAGTTAGGCTCAGTTCTGTATGGTAATGGGATATGTCATGATCTCTATCATCGACATCATCGAAACTCCTTTCGATGGATCATAACTCTTCTTATTCGAACAATTAGAATGATCGATCATCTAAATCATTCTAATTGCTCCCAAAATCCACCAGTGACACCTAGCAGTATATGGTGGCAACCCATCAGAGCTGAATGCGAACCTCTTGGTGTAGCTTTCTATGTGATTAAGTTCTTCTATCTTGAGCCCCGATCAGATTAGGGTTAAGGTAAACTCGTCAAACTCTAGTCTCTGTCATATGATGTAATCATTCGATTTGAGTCCAATGTAAAAACCTAAATAGAAACTCTTTCTATTATTTCACTCTGCCATAGCCATGGGCTTCAGGACTTGATTCTCATGATCATCATAGGGCTGCTCCTCTACCACCAAGGTAGATAGATTCCATCTTGATGCCATCCAGTTCCTACAATGAACATGCTATAGCCAACATACACATCAGGGTTCTGTATGGCTAGGAGACCGAGTAATGGTGTAGTCAAACTATAACACCCTCAAGGTGAACTACCGATGCACCTCAGGTCAAAGAACCAGACACACTACTGCAGCATCGAGTCAGTCATTGACTAGAAGGTAGACTCCCTAATGACTACTTGAGGTGGTCACGCTTAGTGCCCTCATTCTCTAACGAGTACCTATACTCTCGCTCCGGTGTCTCCACACCATAGATTCAAGACTCATCTACTAAAGAGAAGCGATTGTACACCAACCTTCTGGATCAATCACCATCCTTGTGATGTCCTATGGTCGGGAGCATTTTATGAGTTAACAATGATTATTCATGTCTTAAATTTTTAACTTTTGAAAATATGAATTATCATTATCATTAACTCAAAGGATGTATTACAGACACTAAATATACATATGTGATAGAAAATAACCCATTTTATTTATTATAGTCAAAATTATAATTTTGCCTCTAGAAGTGTATTACAAGTGTCCGCTAATTCTGGCTTCTAGGGCACATATATCTAACATGGTGGTATGTTTCTCTCCAATTTGAAAAGAAGGGACTGCTTAAGGGTGCCCATTCTTCCATTTATAATTAGAAGGAGAAGTTTGTCTTTGTCTCATGTCCCTTCCTAGAAATAGGACTTTCTTTGTGGGGGGAGATAAAGGGCTCAGTCCATCGAGCTCCCAGGCTGGAGAGCAAGGATCGAGGCTCGATCAATAATTTGAAGAACTTTAATGCCCCTTCGATCTCTAAGCTTTTGGATGAGTAGACTTTATTCAACTTCAGGCTTAGTTTGCTTAATCCAGTAGGTAGCTCTCCTTAGCCAGTTAGTCGCATTGTGTCGTTCCTCCTGGTCTTAACTCTACTTCCTTTCTCCTTTCTCTTTCTTTTTCATAGAGATGACCTTCGAAGAATGGAACTGCTTGGCAATGAGGATCAAGTCCCTCAAAAGGAAGGCCAGCTCCATCGAGAAAACATCGAAGAAGGCTCGCACTGATGAGCCAATCCCGATCATGCCGATTCAGGCAGCGCCCATCCCAGAGGCCGATGTGGTAGCACTAACTCTGACCTTGCCCCAAGAGGATGCAACACCCACACCTCCTGAGCAGCATGAGGTCGTTGAAGAAAAGAAGAAGAAAAAGAATACCATCGAAAAAAGAGTGAGGACGATTGAAAACTAGAGTGGTGAAGGCTCCGATCAAAAGCGAGGATCCGTGGATGATCGGGAGGTTGCCCAATCCCTAATGAAGGGCAGTATCCTCCCACACATTATTAAAATGACTAGGAAGGAAGATGCTAAAAGATTTGATGAGTCCTTCGCTACTTTCCTCGAGGTAATTAATACCTTCAAACTTAATCAAATGTGGGATATACTTCTAGAGCTCTGACTTAATTTTCTTTTGTCCTGTAGTTGGGGCATTACTTGTTCGCCCATTTGATGGTGGCCAATCTCCACCAAGTCAAGTTTTCCAAGGCCCTTCGTGAGGCTCAGGTAAAAATAGATAGGGTTCAGGCTGAGGTCGAACATTTGAAGACGGCCTTAGAGGAACAAACTATGGAAGCCGATCACTTTCGGGAGGCATTAAGGAGAGAAGAAGAGGTTTCCATGGAGCTGATGGCAGCCTTAACTCTCTCGAAAGACAAATGAAAGAAGGCTGAAAATAAGGTTGGCATGAAGAATGAGCAAGCTATCAAGGCCTTCAAGTCCTCCAAAGCTATGGAGGAGATCAAGATCACCTTCACTCAGGAGGCTTTTCTAGAGGGATTTGAGATCTGCATGGGGAGGATTGCAAAGAATTTTTTAGAGATAGATCTCAACCTTCTGATAGATGAGCCCAGCGAAGAAGCCAGCCCTTCTAAAGCCAAGGCCACCTCTCCTATTGCCATACCCACCCCTGAAGCCCCAGGACCTATATCCAAGCCTGAGGCCGCAAGGAATGCACCATCCTTACCTACTGCTGAACCAGTCGAGGTCGAAAATCTTTGATTACTTGCACTTTTCTTTCTTTTTCTTTTTGGTGTACTCAAAATTTTTAAGAAATGAAAATGAGCTTTCTTTCCATTACACCTATGTCATGACGAATGTTATTGAGAACCCTTCCAGCAATCATAGTCAAGGCTAGTCATCTTCAAATGATGTCGAGCCACTACCTCAGTCCATTCCTCTGAAGTCCATAATCAAAAGTTTAAAGAGGAAGGTTTATCACCTAAAGAAAAAATTGAAAGAAGATGGAAGACGAACTTCAGAGGTCCAGAAAGAATGCTTTGGAGGCGACGATCAAGGTCACTCGCCTCCGCAAGCTACACATGAAGGATTCCATGAGCTTCAATATTAGAAACGATAATTTTAAGAAGGAGCTGGCTGAGATTAGAAAAAATGCTAGTGACAAATCATGGGCACTAGCGATGAAGATCAGCTCTCTTGAAGCCAACCTTAAGGCGGTAAAAGAGAAAGTTCAATTGCTACAAAAAAACTCTCCATGGTCTACTGACAAGGCTCGATATGATTGGAATTTATCCAAGAAGTTCTCCAAGCTTCAAAGGCAGTTACAAGACATCGAGAGCTGGCATAATAATTATAGAATAACCTGGGCAGAGAAGATGTCTAGGCTTGAACGTGAGCTTCAGGCCGCCAGAGATGAAGCATCTTACTTCCAGAGGTGGTTATACGATAGTTAGTAGGCTAGTTTGAGTGGTGACTTGGAGAAGATTGCCTCTTTGAAGAGGACTGTCGACAAGCTCTCTGAAGCGGTTGGGATGGAGAAGGTCAAGGTTCAACGGCTAAAACTTGAGCTAACTCATGAGCACCAAGCTGTTAAAGATGTGGAGGTTGAGTCTGAAGTCCTAAGATAGTAGTGGCAAGAGCTTGAAGACAAATTCGGACACATCAACAGAATGTATATTGATGGCTTATACAAAAAGAGAGAGCTTGAGGAGGAGATCCTTAGATTAAAGCAAGCCCTTGTGATGCCTGGGGCTGACAGCTCAAAATTTGAGTCCGGTCCATCTTAGGACTTCGACCTTTTTTCCTTCTTCTTTCTTTTCATGTAATCAATCTTGCCAACCTTTATTTTACATGTAATGAACTTGTATTCTTGCATAATCGATCTTGCCAATCTTTATCTTGCTTGTAATGAATTTAATATTTGCAATAAAATGGTATCCTTTTCATTATTGTCTTATACAGATTTGACACTGGTTAATGGCTCTACTTTCTTCATCTTATTTTTCTTTGCTTTGTCTTCTAATGAGATGCTTATTGTGGATGCCGAGCTGGGGTCCCTTCCACAAACTTGGGTGGGGCTCTCCCATTCATATTTGATGTAGCCATATGGGGGGATACGTATAAGGGTCGCCAGTATGGCTTTTTCCTTTCCTTCATTTTAGATTAATGAGGCCTTAGCCTTCCTCATGTTAGGATGAGGTTCTCTTCTATTCCTTGCATGATCGTAGGGGTACGTTATGACCATTGTCAGGATCTCTTTCCTCATCTTGTCTTGGTTTAACAAGACTTTCGACTTCATTCATGTTAGGATGAGGTTCTCCTCCTATTCCTAAAGTGGTCGTAGGAACATATTAGGCCGCTTGAAAGGCCTCTCCCCTTATCTCATCTTTGATTAATGAGACCTTCGGCCTTGCTCATGTTAGGATGAGATTTTTCTTCTTTTCCTAACATGGCCATAGGGGTGCATTAAGGCCGCTGGAAGGGCATCTCCTCTTGTCTCATCTTAGATTAATGAGGCCTTCGGCCTTGCTCACATTAGAACGAGATTTTTCTCCTATTTCTAATATGGCCGTAGGGGCGCATTAGGGCCGCTGGAAGGAGCTCTCCCCTTGTTTCATCTTAGGTTAAGAAGGCCTTTGGCTTTGCTCATGTTAGGACGAGGTTCTTCTCCTATTCCTAACATGGCCATAGGGGCACATTAGAGCCACTGGAAGGGCCTCTTCCCTCATCTCATGTTAGATTAACAAAGCCTTCAACTTTGCTCATGTTAGGATGAGATTTTTCTCCTATTCCTAACGTGGCCATAGGGGTGCATTAGGGTCACTGCAAGGGCCTTTCCTCTCATCTCATCTTAGATTAATGAGGCCTTTAGCTTTGCAGACGTTAGGATGAGGTTCTCCTCCTATTCCTAACATGACCATCTTCATTGTACGGTTAAGTTCAAGAGATCATTTTCCAGCATTATAGATTTATAATAAGGATTGAAAAGTTAAAGTAGAGGGATTTTATTGTGACCAAGTCATTGATAATACATCCATAGGTTTTTTGAGTTCCACGATCGGGGTAGATCGGTTCCTCCGAGCTCCTTCAGGTAATATGTCCTGGGCCAGATAACTTTCTTGACCTCATAAGGTCCTTCTCAATTTACAACGAGCTTCCCCTAGTTTTAATGCTATGAAACGGTTGCTCACCGAAGCACTAACTTCCCCACTTTGAATACTTTATCTTTAACTTTGGAGTTATAGTATCAGGCCACCCTTCGCCTATACGTGGCCATCCAAACTTGGGCCTTCTCTTATTTTTCCTCCAGCAGGTCGAGGTTAGCTCTGAGGCCTTATGAATTGTGTTGCTCATTGAAGGCCATGACTCATGCCGATGGGAGTTTGAACTCGATTACGATAATTGCCTTAGTTTCGAAGGCCAAGATGAATGGTATTTCTTTAGTTGGCAGTCTTTGAGTAGTTCGGTATGCTTAAAGTATATGGTAGAGTTCGTCCACCCAAGTCTCCATTGCTTTTTCAAACCTTGCCTTAATACCATGCAGTAATATCCTGTTGGTCACCTCTGCTTCACCATTTGCTTGTGGATGGACCACCAATGTGAAATTATTAGAGATATTCAAATCCTTGTAGAACTCATCAAACCTCGTCCCAACAAACTGTTGCCCATTATCTGTTACCAAGGTTCGGGGTAAGGCCAAACCTATAAACAATCGAATTTCAGATAAAGTCTTGTACTTTGGCTTCAATAATTTTTGCTAGGGGTTCGGCCTCAACCCACTTGATGAAGTAGTCGATTGCCACTAAGAGAAACTTTCGTTGTTCAGATGCCATCGGAAAGGGGTCAAGTATATCCATCCTCCATTACACAAATGGCCAAGGAGCACTTAGGGGTGTAAGCTCAGAGGCTGATTGCCTTTGTATATTTGTATTCCTCTAGCAGTGGTCACACTTTTTAACATATTCAACACAATCATGATGTATAGTCGGTCAATAATATCCTTGTCAAAGCAGCTTGTGAGATAGGGATCTAGCACCCAGATGGCTCCCACAGATTCCTTCATGCACTTTCTACAGTGCAAAGTCAGCTTCAAAAGGTTAGAGACAATTCGAAAGTGGCAAGGAGTATGATCTCTTGTACAGCTTACCCTTATATAGAATATTCTGGAGGGCTTGGTTTCTCAGCTTTCGAGCTTCTTTTGGATCATATGGGAGTGTCCCATCTTTGAGATAAGTGACCAATGGATCGATCTAGCAGGGCTCATGGTCGATCTGCATTGTAGACTGTGGCTCTTCTATACTCAGGCATTTCAACACTTCAAAGTATACTTCTTTGGGAAGTTCGTTAGGGGCAAGTGTGGCTAGCTTGGATAAGAGGTCGGCTCTGATATTCTCTATCCATAGAATTTGCTGAATGCTGAAGCTATTGAAGGTTGAGGTCAAGCTCTTTTCTTTCTCGAGATATCTTATCATACTTTCCTTCCAAGCTTCATAACTGCCATTGACTTATCCCACTACCAACTATGAGTCACTATAAGCTTGGAGCTGGTCTGCCTCTAATTCTTTCGCCATCTTTAGCCTTGCTATCAGAGCTTCATATTCTGCCTAATTATTTATCATAAAAAACTCGAAGCATAGTGCATACTCGATGATGACCCCTTCAAGATTGATCAGGATTAGTCTAGCATTTACACCGAAAGCATTAGAAGAGCCATCTACGTACAAGGCCCAGAAACCTTCAAAAAGATTCGCTCTTTCTTTGGGGGAGCTCGACCACAACCATGGAATGCTGGCCTCATTTCACTCAGGTTCAGCATCATTCGGGATTGTGTATTTAACTACAAAATCAGTTAGTATCTGAACTTTGATTGACGATCGAGGTTGATAGTTGAGGTCAAACTCTATCAGCTCAATGGTCTACTTCACTATCCTTTCAGAAGCATCTACTCGATGAAGAACTACCTTGATTGGTGCTATGTTATGCCCTTAAAAGTAGAGCTGAAGTCTCCTGACTACAATCAAAAGTGTGTAAATTAATTTTTTCAATTTGGTGTACCTAGTCTCTGCATCTCTCAAGACTCGGCTCACATAGTAAATCGATAGTTGCACTTTTGCCTCTTTCTTGACCAAGACCACCACCAGGGCTGTAGGAGAGACCGTTAGGTATAGGAACAATTCCTCTCCAGGCTCGAGCTTTGTCAATAGTGGGGACAAACTAAGGTAGCTCTCGAGTTCTTCGAAAGCCAGTTGGCACTCTACCATGCAACAGAAGTTCTTTAGTTGCTTGAGGACCTAGAAGAAGGGCATACACTACTCAGCCGACTTTAAGACAAAGCAATTTAAGGATGCCACCTTTTCGAATAGGCGCTTGACTTTCTTTATTGATTTTGAGGTGGTTATCTCCTAGATGGTCTAGATCTTCTCTGAATTAGCTTTGATCCCACGTCTTGAGATCATGAACCTCAAGAATTTTCCTGAGATCACTCAGAAGGTGCATTTAGTTAGGTTCAGCATCATCTTATATCTTCGAAGGACGTTAAAGGTCTCTTCAAGGTCGGTAATATAATTGGATGAGGTCCGACTCTTGACAAGCATATCATCCATGTAGACTTTCATATTGCAGTCGATCTGTTTCTTGAAGATTTTATTAACCAAGCATTGATAGGTTGTGTCTGCATTTTTAAGCCCAAAGAACATGACCCCGTAATAATAAAGACTATGGTCAGTAATAAAAGCAATTTTCTCCTCATCCTTTGGTGCCATCTAGATTTGATTATACCTAAAGAAGGCATCCATGAAGGTAAGAAGCTCATGGCCCGAGGTTGCATCCACCAACTGATCTATTCTAGGCAGGAGGTAGCTATCCTTTGGACAGGTCTTGTTCAGCTTCTTGAAGTTGATATGCATTCTTTACTTGTTGTTGGCCTTCTTGACGAGGACCACATTGGAGACCCAACTTGGGTAGTGGACTTTTTGGATGAACCCGGCTTTGAGAAGCTTATCCACTTCCTCCGCTATTATCTTCTGCCTTTCTAGTGCATGGCCTTGGCTTTCTCTTTCACTGGTCTATAATTAGGATCGACGGCCAACCAATGTTCAATGACTTCGGCATCAATTCCTGGCATGTTTGCTGGGACCCAGGCGAAGACGTCAGCATTCTTTCACAAGAAGGCAATGAGTTGCTCCCGAACTTGATCTCTTAAGTTGGAGCCGATCTGCACCATATGCTTCGTGCTTCCATCATTCAGAGGGATAGTTACAAGATCTTCCATAGGCTCACCCCACTCCTCCATGAGGTCATCGTGGACATGCAGCCCATCAACTGAGCAAGGGTCGGGATGGCTTCCATTTCGTAAGGTGATGGAGTAATAGTGCCTTGCTAAGGCCTGATCTCCCTTAATCTTTTCGATTCCATAGCATGTTGAAAATTTTACTTTCAAATAATAGGTCGATACCATAGCTCACAGTGCATTCAGACCAGGTCGGCCAAGAATTACGTTGTAGGTCGATGGAGCTTTCATTACCAAAATGCAGACCTATGCTTGAGCCCATTTTGGATGTTGCCCTGCAACCACATTCAATGTTATTTTCCCTTTAACTGGCATAGCATCGCCAGTGAAGTCCACCAATGGAGAATTCATAAACCCTAGGTAGTTATTAGGTATAGATATTTTGGAGAAAGAGTCATAAAACAAGACATTGGTAGAGCTTTCATTATCTACTAAAACATGGCGTACATCATAGTCAGCAATGTTTAAAGAGATTACAACCACATCATTGAGCGGAAGCTAAACTTCTTGGGCATCTTTGTTGGTAAAAGCTATGGGCTCCTCAGTCCTCCACCTCTTCGCAAGCTCTACCAATCCACTAGCCTTTCCCCACCGAAGTCCCCAAGAGATGGTATTGATTATGCCGAGGGGTGGCTGATCTTCTTATTGCCCCTCCCTTCTTGGTGGTACTGGTGGTGAGGGTGCCCTTGGCTGATCTTTCCATCCTTCTGATCGATGTTGAAGGAACCGGCACAGCCTGCCCCACCTGACGAGCTCCTCGATCTCGTCTTGAAGCTGAAAATATTCTTTCATATCGTGACCATGGTCATGATGGTAGAGGTAGTACTTGTTAGGATTATGCTTGCTAGGATGAGTGCTCATCCTTTTCAATTTCGATAGCTGCTCCCTAATTTTCATTAGAACTTGAGTTTTAGGAGCATTAAAAGGGACATAGTTATAGAACCTTCTGAGGGGGGAGTCCCATCGTGTCCTTCTATCAGGGCTTCTTTGATGATGAGCTTGAGGGGGAGTTTGGACTCGCTTGTGCTTAGGAGGAGTCCACAAGCACGACCAACTTCATTCAGCTTTTCTTCAACTATGGGCCTACTAGATTCTCCTGCCTACCGCTCTCTCACAGCTTCCTCATCCTTCAACTTGAAGATCTCCTCAGCTCAGACATAACCTTCAGCCTGTGCTAGCAAATTAGAAAAATCCCTAGGGTACTTCTTCTTTAAGAAGAATCATAGATCATTCTTCTAAAGGCCGCCCTTAAGCGTGGCCATGGCAACTGACTGGTCCAAATTTTGAATCTCTATGCAGCGGTGTTGAAGCAGTTGACATAGGATCGGATTGTCTCCCCTTCCTACTACTTGATATTGATGAGGGAGTCCAAGCCTCGCCTTGAATGTTGGCTATTGACAAAATGAAACATAAATTGATGGTTCATTTGGTCGAAGAAGAAGTTCATACTTGACTTTAGTGCTGAGTATCAGTTTCTCACTACTTCCTTCAAAGTAGATGGAAAAGCTTAGCATAGAATGGCATTAGGCATGCCGTGGAGCAGCATCATAGTCCGAAAGGCCTCTTGATGGTCAATCGAATCAGTGATCCCATCATAGCTCTTGAATTGAGAGAGCTTGAAGTTCGGCGAGATTGGCTCCTACATGACCTGCTGGAAGAAAGGATGGTCGATACAGATATCACTATCGTGGGAGGGGAGAGCATGGTAGAGTTCCTTGATCCATCGACTCATCTCCTATAATTTTTGGTCCAGGAGGTCCTCACGATTGCAGACCTCCCAAGTCTTTTGACAGAATGGGGGCAAAATCCATCCAAGAGTTGAATCATGATCAGAGCAAGGGCTCTCCGCCTTTCGCTTCCCTTTTTTAGATGTTACTGGCCGACTCACCCCAGTTGGTCACCCCCAAATTAGATCTAGGGGTTCTGATGAGAACCACTCTGGTCGGGCTGGTGCGGAAGGATGTTGCTGCATGGCCTATACTACTTCAGTGAGGCCCCTGACCTGCTAGACTAGTAGGTTGAATTATTTTGCATCCACCATCATTGTCGGTGGAGTTTGAGGTATCGATGATGAAATGGGGTGGGTAGATCTAGATGAGATCTTTCCGCAGAGGCAGTTGACCATCGAATCGAGGCTTTTCGGGAAAGCATCTTCTCAAGAACAATCGAAGAAGAAAGGCTTTAAAGGAGAAGAAGAACTTTTGCTAAATACTCCTTTAAGAACAAGGGTTCAACAAATGGTGAGTGACCCTTCCTCTAGCGCTAATTTTGTTGGTGCAAAATCTGATTGACATCATATTTGAGGCTGAAGTCAGAGAAGATGAGGTTGTCATTGGTGACCTGCAAAATAAGTCTCATCCAAAGTCGGATCTAGTGGCTCTCGCAAGATCCTCCGACGATCAAGTCAGTTCTTTTGGCTAACAAAAATGAAGTATTCAGAGAGATTTTTAGCAGAGTTTTAAGGTAAAAGATAAGAGCTTAGGAAAGAAAGCATATCTGGAGGATCTCTTATATAGGCGGAGCTTGTAACAAACTGATGGCGACAGCCATAACTATCTAGTAGTGGATCGTTCGGGAACACATGGGATTTATTATGGAGGAAGGTGTCCATTGTCGTGTGTGCCAGTCTGTTGGGACTTAATAGTCGAGGTTCGAATAGGATAGCTGCAGGCGATGAAGAGCTCATAGTTACTATTGTTCTAAAGGAGTTTGGGTGTTCTCAAGATCGACCATGCCTTGACTATTATTTATTATATTAAGAGTAAGTGCCGAGGTTCTTTCGGGTAGTTGGAAGCGGTATGAAAGGGAGCCTGTTGGAAAAGTCTAGAGGAAGCTCACTCGGGTAGAGCCCCTTAAACAACTGGAGGAATAGTTCAGAAGAAATTTGACTAATGGAGAAGTTTGACGAAAGGAGAAGTCCGGTAGGAGTTCAATAGTTGGAGAAGCCCTGGGGGAGTTCGAGATAAGGTATAGAAGTTTGTTTGAGGGAGGTTCTATCAGTCGAAGGCTCTCGAGATGAGATTTGATGGTGATAGCAATACTCGATTTGAAGGAGATCTGGTAGGAAAGAAGTTTGGCCAGCTTTCATGCTTGCCAGGCTAGACTACGTAGGTGGCAAAACCTCAACGCTCCAACTGCTTAAGCTACTTCTCTCACTATTCAAGTTAATCAACGATTTTGCTCGATCGAAGAGGGTCATTCGGAAGGAGTGCAACCGGAGGAGTTCATCCATTTGTGGCAGAGGAACCTAATTGCCTTTACCGATCGGAGCCTGACGATGGCCATTGCCACTGGGCAGGGTCACTCGGAGATCAGACATTCGTTAGAACTTTGGTGAAAGCGAGTTTATCCCCAATAATCCCCTTGACCTCGATGCTCAAAGAACATCATAGGGTTTAACTGTCAATCCTAAAAAATTATCTATAATGTATTTCAAATATCAATATCCATCATATAGATCCTAAATGAGATTTTGCTAAATTGAAATACAGTGATGCATTTACTCTAACACTTGTAGGGGTCAATTCCATCTTGATTCATGCACTGACTAAATAATTACATGACTACACCCAGTAACCTTTCATTACTGAATTAGAAATTCAGATAATCTGGTACCAAAGTATAGTGAGTTTCTTGCAAGTCACCATAGTGATCTCAGGTCTAAGGGATACTTATACCAATATCCTTCACGAGCAACTCTTTATAGCAGAGAGCTCCATAGTTAGATTACATTTAGTGAAATGTATCCCTACACTTCACCTGCATGCCATACCAATATCTTCATACTGCTTGGTTAAGAGGACAACCAACCCATATGGTACATAATGACCTATACTTAATAAATATTATCATCCTGGGTAACAACGTATCATTTGGCTGCAATCAAGTTTGTGGACTAAATGATAAATCCTCCTTTGTCAAGTCTAAATAGTCCTAAGAACTTCCACATAGAAGTGTTCATTAAAAAAAGATGCACAAAAGTGATGAAAAGCGAGCATAATAATTTTATGCACTAATAATTCAAGTACATTTTATGTTGGAAAATATGTAGAGTTTCATGCATGCATTTCGAAACTTTTTCGAATTAAGAAGTAGTGGAAGACATAGATTAAATAATTTAGTCTAATTATGCATGTAATCTAATTACTAAACCCTACATCTAAGACCTACAATATGTCATGATACATACATATATCTAAAAATTAAAATTAGGTTGGTTGGTATTGATCAAATCAATACCTAGATCTAGAACAATTCTAGAAAACCTAGATCATATTTAGATCAGATAAAAGATCGAATCATATACCTTTACAGGAGTTGAGAACATCATAATTGAATTCTCTTATTATTCTTTGTTGCTTGGAGTCACACAGCATATCCGATCTCTATGGATAGTTTACACAAGGCTGCAACACAGAGCGAAGGTTCATTGAACAAAGATTTGCTTGAAGTGCTAGCTTTTCGTGGATCCTCCTGATGGTTAATCTAAAAAATATTCCTTGGATCTCTTGGATACTCCAAGAGATGAAAAACATAAGGAGGATTAAGGAAAAAATTTGACCCTTGGATCTTCCAAAAATCAGAAAATCAAAGCTTAAGAAAAAAGGCCCTAGAGAAGACACATCTTCTCTTTCAGGACATCAATAATTGATGTCCTAAATACATCTTTATGTCAAGACAAGAGGAGACCTTTTCCTCTAAAATTTTTTCATGCTTTTAGATCTCTTATTCTTTAATTTTTCTCATGAGAAATTGCATAAAAAGATGGAGAAGAAGGATTCTCAAAGAAATCCTAAGAGAAGACTTTCTTCTCTTCTTCTTATCTCATTAGGACATGATCAGATCATGTCCAAAGAGGACCACCATACCCCAACTTCTTGGAGCACTCATCCTCCACACTCTCTCCATCTCTCTCTCAGATTTTTCTCATAGAATGATCACATAAAATAAGAAGATAAAAAAACTTGAAAGAAAATCATAAGAGAAGATAATCTTCTCTCTTATCCTTTTCTCTTCAAGACATCAACTTTTGATGTCTTATTGAAGTCTCTTCTCCAAAAACATTTGCATCCAAAGCATCGCACACCTCCTCCTTTTTTTCCTCTATTTTTCATAAATTTTTTGAGATTTTTCACATCCAAAATATGAAAGGAAGCATCCTCCTTTTTATATCTAATAGACTACATCAAAACCTAATCTAATTAGGATTTCATGGAGGATTTTTGGTGGCTCCAAATCTTGGATGCCACCTCCTACATTTTTAGCATGGAATAGCTAAAACCAATGCACTAAAATTAGAAAGAATGGGTCAGACAAAAATAAGGAGGCATGGAGAAAAATTCCAAAGAGAGAGGAGAGGACTTTTAGATTTTAAGGACTACATCAAATAGAATCCAACTCAAAACCTATTTCTAAATTTGACCAAGTCAATTTTTTTTTAAACTCTTTAAAAATTGGATAGAAAAAGTTACATAAAAGATCTGAAATATAAAATGAGCGTGGGCTCTCTTAGGTGGCACAAGGAAGGAGTCCTAGTCTAACTAGGACTCTCCTATTTTGACTAGGTCAAAACCTTTTGAACTCAATTCAAAATAGTTTTGAGTTAACCAATTAAGAGGTAATGCTAATTCAATTAGGAGCCTAATAAAATTAGATTAAATTAAATTTAAATTTGATTTAATTTTTAATCAAATTAGAAATTAGGTACTCTCAAGTTCTAATTGAACTTGGACTTATTCTTTGTTATAATTGGCTTATCCAATAAATCAACCAGACTTAATCTAATTAAATTTAAACTAATTCTAATTAAATTTAATTTAATTATACTTGATTTTAACTCAATTGCTCAATTAGATTAAGCCAATTAGCAATCTAATTGCTAATCGATCCTCCTGCAACACTTGCACTTGATCGATCATCAATCGCATTGATGATTCGATTACTAAATGATTTTTAATCATTGATCAACCATCTGATCAAATAACAACCTCTAATATATATGATCCAATAGGTTTGAACCTAAAATGATAGCATAAGAATCAATTCTTGTACAAATCAAAATGATCATTTAGCAATGGTACCCGATGTTTGGATAGGTCGAATGGATGCAAAGCAACATTTTTAGAATCCTGGCCTATGGTTACTGTATAATTCATCTCTTTGATCAATAAGGCTCAAGACAACTTCGAGTAAGTAGTCAATACTCATATCAATCATCCATATTTTGTTTCAAAATTTTGTAAATCCCGTAAGTCCTCATGACGATTTACCAGGCCTAGGTTTTGCTAAATTCAAATATAGCGAGACATTCTCTTCTTGAACTTAATAAAAAGTGGTCAATCCCATCTTGACTCACACACCAACTCTATAAGTACTTGACTATACCTACAAATCTTTCTTTGTTGTATTAAAAATATAGGTAGGTTGGCATCAAAGTATAGTGAGTTGCTTGCAAGTTACTGTGATGATCTCAAGTTGGAGGGATACTTATATCCATCGGCCTTAATTAGCTACTCTTGATAGTAGAGTGCTACATTAGTCATGTTCACTATAGATGTACTCCTACATCTTACCTGGATGCCATACTAGTGTCTCTACATCACTTGGTTACGAGGATAACCAATGAATATGGCATACAGTGACCTATACTTGATAAGTTATCATCCTAATTAATAACTTATCATTTGGTTGTGATCTATTTAAGAACCATTCGATAAATCCTCCTTTATCGATTAAGCATGGTTCTAAGGACTTCATCATAACTTAGGAGTTTATTTAAAAAAGATAGAACTTTTATGATGAATAAGCCAAATAACAATTATTATTTGATAATTCATATACTAATTTTAATCATTTACAACTTAGATGATTGGCTTTAAGACACATTTTCTAATAGCTCCCACTTGGACTAAAGCCAATCAGAACAGTATCAAATATCTATCTTTCACTTGAGTTTGTAGAACTCCTTAGTTTCGAGGCCTTAGTAAATGTGTCGGTCAGGTTCTCCTTTTTTCATCGATCTTCCAAAGATCGATGTCACCCTGCTCTAAAATCAAAGGTGATAGTGATGCAGAATATGCTGGTCCTTTAATTCTATTGGGTGACTTTTATGCCTGCCAAACACATGAGAATGAAGGCCGATTGAAGGTCTTTAAAGGGTTGAGGATGAGGTCCTAAGTCAGGCCAAACTTGAGTTCATCAAGAGATGAAATCCAAGGTCTTCTGAAGGCTAAATTGAAGGTCATTGAAGGCTGAGGCTGAGGCTTTGAGTCAAGCCAAACTTGAGTTTATCAAGAGATAGAAGCTAGTCACAATGAAGGCTAATTGAAGGTCTTTAAAAGGCTGAGGTCGAGGTCCTATCTCAAGCCAAACTTGAGTTCATCAAGAGATAAAAGCCAAGATCTTCTAAAGGCTAAATTAAAGGTCATTGAAGACTAAGGCCAAGGTCCTATCTCAAGCCGAACTTGAGTTCATCAAGAGATGAAAGCCAAGGTCTTTTGAAGGCTGATTGAAGGCCAAGGTCCTATCTCAAGCCAAACTTGAGTTCATCAAAAGATGAAAGCCAATCATAATGAAGGCTGATTGAAGGTCTTCAAAGGATTGAGAACGAGGTCCTCAGTCAGGCTAAACTTGAGTTCATCAAGAGGCTGAGATTCCCACTCTTGGCTCCAGATTGTCAACTCACTCCCCCCATATGCCATGAGGGGACAATACCTTACATGATTTCTGAGAATATTCTAAGTGGGCAAACAAAATATCTCTAATAATTCACTGCTCTCTCACGACTAACAACCCACAATCATTCCTAACAAACTATAGACCCTTCTATAAAAGGAGAAAAAGAGGGACCCCAAGGTACGCAATTCTTCTCTCCCAAATGCTCATCTTCTTTCCTTTATTCAATGAAAAACTAACTTGAGCGTCAAAGGATCCCCACCAGAGCCAACTTCTATCGAGAACTTCTCTTGTAGGTACGGTCGCCTCCATCTCATTATCGTTGACTCATCACCGTCGCACAACTCCAACGATCTGACCTCAAGATAGATTTCTACATCAATAGATGGTGCTAGAGGAAGGACCTTTGAGCCCATTTATGGAAAGAAATGAGCATCTAGTGAGAGGAGCTCCATCGCGTTGCTCAAATAACGATGGGATTCAGCATCCATCTTCAACAGATCTTATCCAGGCTCAAACTGGAGGTTTCCAAATGAGAAAAAAAATTCAATCAAAGTGAGAAGCTCAAGCATGAAAGGAGATGACGATGAGGATGATCTAGACCAACAAAGATTCATAAGATCCAGATAAGGAACATATAATGCTAATTTTTTAATCATATTATATTCTTGATTTTTCATCCATTCTCTTGAGTTCTAAATAGAATCAAATATTAGAAGGGGGATCTTCATCTGCACTCCAATATACTGGGCAAAATAAAAGCAACCTCTGAAATCCAAAATAAAATAGAGAGACTGAGGTCTTGGTAGGGAGAAAAAATGAAGTGTTATTATAAAAAATTGGAAGAGAACGAAGAGAGACTTTCCTGGGTTGGAGGTCATTTTGGCATCCTTCTGTTATACTTATTAAATCTTCATTTGAGACTATGATATTTTTTCTATTCGTTATTTTCATGGATCACAAATTTTATCTATTTGAGTTAAATCAGAGCTATATTCTCCAAGCAAGGGGATGTGCCATTTTCTTAGATACTGCTACAACTATTTAGTATTTTTTATATGTTGCTCTATTAAATGAAATATGTAGATCCCAAAATTCATCTACTGTTGTGCACCATCTGGTTTTACTATATGCAGTTGCATCTGGCACTTCTCATTCCAAAGCTATCAGCAGATCTGCTCAAACTTTGACTTTTAGAGGGCGGACAAGGATACCTCAACATTTATCATATCTTGGTTATAACTAAAGTATTAACCATAATACAGTAATGGTTTGTAGTGATATGGGAGATTTCCTTGAGGGATTCAAAAGCATGATTATAATTAAATATCCAGGGAAGGACAATGGCTACAAATCACATAATATGGTTCAAATACTTGTCAAGCTCTATCCCAAGTTCAATTAAACTTGATTGTTGATGGTGAACCTCAAAATAAAAAAGAGAGAGAGAGAGAGAAAAAAGAAAAAAAATGTATTCAAAAAAAAAAAGGAAAGAAGACAAAAGAAGAAGAAGAAGGAGGGGGAGGAAGCAGCTGGCACCCCTCCGGCCAATCTCCCCTCTCCCATGCACTCGTGTGCATCCGATCGGCTTGCATCATGCCTGTCGCACATCTGTCCGGCCTTCCCTATGTCCATCGCGGCTGTTCGGATGACCTTCTCCAACCTCGTGCACCTCAAGCCTCCTTTAGGCTCACGCATCCCTCCAACTTCCTCCGAACCCATGAGATCCCTCCAACCTCCTCTGAACCTGTGGGATCCCTTCGGCCTCCTCGGAACTCATGGCGCCCCTCCGATCTTCACGCTCCCAGGCAAAACTCGAGCACCTCCAATCTTCCACTCCCAAGCACAATGCGACTTTGGTTGTCTCCTCTTAGATGCGCTAATCTATTATGCTATGCAGTCAAAAGCAAAGAAAGTAGAAAGAGGGTAGGGTCAGTGACCATCTCTCTCACGCCCAACCCTCTCTCTCGTGACTCTGACCCACATCCTCGGTGCTCATCGTGCATTCACAGATCTCCCCTATGCTCTTGGGCATGATCCATGATGACCCCGACCATCTGCTCTCTCTTATGCATCCCCTATAGTCGAGTCTCTAGTGACCCCTCCGATCTTCTCTCTCCCAAGAGACTCCTCTCATCGATCTTCCCTATACCGTGCACCCAGGTGATGTCGCTGACCTTCTCCTCACGATCCTGGACATTGACGATCTCCTCCCCCGCACTCCTTGGTGCAACCCATGGCTACCTCTCCAGTAGATCTCCCTTGCGCCCCCAGGTGTGATCTATGGCAATTTCAACCAATCTCCCTTCTCCTTGCACACCATGGCTGAGCTCCTCCCTCACGCTCCTGGGTGCATCTTGCGATGGCGCAGGCCTTCTTCTCCATTACAATGTCGAGTGGCATCGATCCCCCATGCGATCTCGGCAGCACCGTGGTCCTCCGCCAAGATCTTAGGCAACACTAATCACTTTCCAATAAAAAAAAAGAAGAAGAAGGAAGAAGATGCTGAGGTCCTCATGAGCTGAAGACACCTGCAAAAGCCCTATGTGTCTTGGTGTCCTCCCGCTCGTAGACCTTTTCCCCACATGTCCAAACACAATCAAAGCCCTCTTAGTGGTGCTGACCTTCTCCCCACATGTCCAAGCAGCCCTCAAAGTCCTCGTGCATGCAATGCTAAGGTCCTCATGAGCTGAAGCTGACTGGGAGCAACTCCGAATCCACCCACAAAAGCCCTAACCTTCGCATATGGCTCTGTGAATTCGACCTACCGAAGCCAAATTAATACACACAAAAAAAAAGAGAAAAAGAGGAGAAGGAGAAGAAAATAGCCTAATCTGAACTAGAGTAATCCAAGATAAAAAATAAATAAATAAGTCAAACGACAAGAGGGGGTCAAATAGAAACCCAGATCTCTCGAACAAAGAACTCATGACAAGAAACTTTCAAACTTTTATCCATTATTATTCTTCTTTTCTTCTTTTCTTTTTTGTAGGGCTATAGGATACCAAAACCATGGCTGAACCCAAAGTCAATCAAGACTAAGTTCAAGAAACTAAAGCTGAAACTGAAGTTAGAATTTAGACCAATCCAAGGTCAAGTTCAAGAACCATCTAAGGTGCAAGTAAGACAAATCCGAGGCAAAGACCATCCAAGAACGAGGTTTGCATAAGTTCAAGCTCAAAAGACTGGGACCAACATAAATTAAACCTTAGTAAGTCGAGCTCATCAAAAAAAAAAAAGATCCAAAGCTAAAGCCTAACCCGATTTAAGGTTAGATTAAAGACCAAACCAAAGTCAGAATCAAGGATAAGCTAAAGTTAAAATCATAGCCAAGCCAAAGTCAAAGTCATGACTAGGGCCAAACTACCAAGCCCAAATTCAAGCAAAAAAAAAAAATCAAGGCCAAGGAAGCAGACTTAACAAGAACATCAATCAAAGCTAGGACGCCCGTTAACTCAAGACGGGAGGAGGGAAAAGGGTCTTTCAACGATCCTCATGTGCCCCTACAGCCCTATTAGGAATAGAATGAGAACCTCATCCTAATATGAGCAAAACAAAGATCTCGTTAACTTAAGATGGGAGGAGGGGAGAGGCCCTTTCAACGGTCCTTATGTGCTCCTATAGTCCTGTTAGGAATAGGAGGAGAACCTCATCCTAACATGAGCAAAACAAAGATCCCATTAACTTAAGATGAGAGGAAGGGAGAGGCCCTTTCAATGGCCCTTATGTGCCCCTATAATCCTATTAGGAATAGGAGGAGAACCTCGTCCTAACATGAGCAAAATGATGACCCTGTTAACCTAAGATGAGAGGAGGAGAGAGGCTTTTTCAATGGCCCTTATGTGCTTTTACAGCTTTGTTAGGAGTAGGAAGAGAACCTCATCCTAATATGAGCAAAATGAAGATCTCGTTAACCTAAGATGGAAGGAGGGGAGAGGCCCTTTCAATGGCCCTTATGTGTCTTTATAGCCCTGTTAGGAATACGAGGAGAACCTAACATGAGCAAAACGAAGACTCCATTAACCTAAGATGGGAGGAGGAAAGAGGCTCTTTCAACTGCTCTTATGTGCCTTTACAGTCTTGTTAGGAACAGGAGGAGAACCTCATCCTAACATAAGCAAAATGAAGACCCTATTAACTATAAGATGGGAGGAGGAGAGGCCCTTTCAATGGCCCTTATGTGTCCCTATAGCTCCTGTTAGGAATATGAGGAGAAGGACCTCATCCTAACATAAGCAAAGCGAGGACCCCCGTTAACTTAAGATGGGAGGTGGGGAGAGGCCCTTTCAACAGCCCAAGTATTCCCCTACAGTTGTGTCAAGAACAAGAGAAGAACCTCATCCTGACATAAGAAAAATCCTTCGATTATTTAAGATAGGAGGATAACCTCATCCTAGCAAGGGTGAAGAAACCTCGAATTTCTTAAATACGAGGCAAAGATATCAATAAATTACAGAAATCCGAAGAAATCCTTAGAAGACAAAGATCTGTAGAAATCTGAACTCTAAATATCAATATGTGCAAAAATCTGACCTTAGAAGGTCAAAGGTCAATAGAAATCTAAGCTCAAAAAGCTGAGGATAAAATTAAAGATCTTCGAAACAATTTCAATAAGAAGTGAGAAGATTCTAAGTCTAAATGACAAAAAAGGACATATCTTTGGCAAGTTCGATTTACTATACTCCCTTTTATCCGAAATAAGGCTCGGACTCAGAAGTAGGGAGGCTATTGTTGGGGGGCTTTTATGCCTAGCCGAAGACATGACAGAATGAAGGCTGATTGAAGGTCTTCAAAAGGCTATGGGACCGAGGTCCTAGTTAGGCCGAACTTGAGTTCATCAAGAGATTGAAAGCCAAGAATCATTTTGAAGGGCTGAATTGAAGGTCATTCGAAAGACTGTGAGTTGAGGTCTTATTTCAAGGCCGAACTTGAGTTCATCAAGAGATGAAAGCCAAGGTCTTCTAAAGGCTGATTGAAGGTCATTGAAGGCTGAGGTCGAGATCCTATCTTAAGCTAAACTTGAGTTCATTAAGAGATGAAAACCAAGGTCTTCTGAAGGCTGATTGAAGGCCGAGATCTTATCTCAAGCCAAAATTGAGTTCAACAAGAGATGAAAGCTAGTCATAATGAAGATTGATTTAAGATCTTCAAAGGGTTGTGGATGAGGTCCTGAGTCAGGCCAAACTTGAGTTCATCAAGAGGCTGAGGTCCCCACTCTTGGCTCTCACTCTCCCCACATGCTATGAGGGGACAATACCTAACATGATTCCTATGAATATTCTAAGTGGGCAAACAAAATATCTCTAATAATTCACTGTTCTCTCATGACTAACAACCCATAATCATTCCTAACAAACTCCAGACCCTTCTATAAAAGGAGAAAAAGAGAGATCCCAAGGTAAGCAATTCTTCTCTCCCAAACACTCATCTTCTTTCCTCTATTGAATGGAAAATTGACTTGAGCATCAGAGGATTTCCATTGGAGCCAACTTCGGTCGAGGACTTCTCTTGTAGGTATGGCCGCCTCCATCCCATCGCCGCCAACTCATCGCCATCGCACAACTCTAGTGATCCGACCTCGATATGGATTTCTACGTCAACAAGTTCTTTAGCCTAAGCTATGGCTCTAGTGCTACGATAGGATTGGACCATCATTGGAGGGTGCCACCCCCAACCTGCTAATGAACCTTGTCAACTATAGAGCCTACATGGTAGTATCAGATGCCATAATGTGCTCTTCATCACTAATAGAATTGGCTACAATATTTTGGATGGAACCTTTCAGTAGATTGCTGCTCCAATTAGGATAAATTCATAACCTGACACTCTCTTGCTGTCGTCTTTATCTGACTAAAAATTGGAATAAAAAATTCATAAGTTTTAAGTTAGTATCTCCATATTTGACTTACTAGACCTTAATATTTCTTAAATATTTAAGGATTGTCTATACAATCTTTCAGTGGTTCTTACCCAGATCAAATTGATATCTGCTCACTACCTCTATTGAGTACACCATGTCTAGTCTAGTACATGGAGAAAAAGATGACAGCTAAACCTTTATTCTTTATAATACTGGAATATCATTTCTGATTAAGAGAATTTTATCTATAGACAACACAAGAAATAATACTACAAAACCTTTTGCCCACATACAAATGTCAGGTTCCTCTTTGTTCATAACAAAGACATACGTTCAAAATACATGTTCCAACTCCTAGATAATAGCCAAACGTGCTTTATAGGTCTCTACCTTCCCATCTATGCTACTTTGATCCTTTGAAAATCTATTCACACGTAATGGATTTTATCCCTTCAGGTGAATTAACTAGTGTCCACACACTATTGATTTTCATGAACTCCAATTTGGATTTTATGACTCCAAGCCACTTCTTAGAGTTAGACCTCTATATAGCATTCATATAAGTGATTGGATCCTTTTTGTTCTCATCGAGCTCAATAGGACCACCATCCGAAATCTAGATACTGAAGTATCTGTCCAGCTAATGTGGTACTCTATCGAATCTCCTTAATGGTGTCTTTTTAATGGGCTTCGAGTTTGATCTAATCAAATCTAATTCTGTAGCTTTACTAAATTGTGTCGGTTCACTCTACTGATTGAACTTCCTCAAATTCAACTTTACAAACATCAGTTCCTTTCTAAAGAACTTTTCCAAAAAAAATGCTATACTGCTGATGAACATCTTATGTTCTTCAGTATGGTAGAATTAATAATCCCATATAAACATACACCTATGGGACCAATTTTCAAGTTTATCTGTGTGCAAACTTTTGATGCAGGCCTAACAACCCTAAGCCCGAAGATGAGAGAGTCTAAGTCTATGCCCATTTCATATCTTATATGGAGTCTTTGCAATATATTTATTCAAAATAATTTTTAGAGTAAAATAAATAGTCACAAGAGGATAACCCTAAAGCAGGCAGACTAGTAAACCCCATCATTGATTGAACTATGTCTAACAAAGTTCAATTTTTTCTTTCCGATACAATGTATTTCAAAAGAAATTCACTATGAGAGAATCCTATTCTCTCCTAGATATGTCAAAAACTCATTAGATAAGTATTTACCTTCTCGATCTGATCGAAGAAATCTAATACCTTTTTTAGTTTGTTTTTCTATTTTATTATTGAATCATTTGAACATTTCAAATGATTTAGGCTAGATACACCAATGCCTAGATAGATCATCTATTATCATAATAAAATATAAATATTCTTGACATTATCTAACTTTGGTATTTATTTAATGTGTATATTATACTTAACTGGCTGCATATATGTCATTTTCTTATTGTCCACATATTATTGCGATAACATTCATAATGATATCACGATTCTTGTATTAATAAATGATGATTATCTTTGGCCAAAAGGCCAATAAATATCACATTCATCATAAACGATGGACAACAGTGACAGTCACTCCAAATGATAACATATTTATTAAAAGTTAGCTTGATAATTTCTAAAGCTAGGATTGGAACAGAACTTCCTTTCCTAACACTTAGAAATCTCTCACCATTTTCAAACATTCCACTTACCTGAAGTCCTTGTAATGAATTACATAAGACTACCGGTATCTAATACTCAGGTAGTAGAATTAATTACACAATAATTATAATATGTTATCATATAACATCCTTAATGAGCAACTCCTTGCTCCTTTCTCTTGATCAGCCTACTGAGATTAAGAAAAGTAAGATAATTTTTCCTCCTATGATCCTGCTTCTAACATTAGAAGCACTCTGCCTGATTTTGGTTAGTCTTAGATCTTTTATTTTTACTGAACTTAAAAGCCCCAGCATGAACCCATTCGTACTGCTGAACCAAATTTAACTTTCGATACTAATTATCGAAGTTGGGTCCATAAGTCTATCACTGTCTGACAGTGATGAGCAATTAATGTTTAGGCTTAATATGAATAGAAAAAAAAATATAGACCAAATGTATATGAATTAGTTTAAGCGTAGAGACTTGGACTTTAGTCTAAAGATTCTTCCACTATTTTGTACGAATTGGTAGCCTCTACCTCCAATTCGATAAATTACTTTAATTTTCTAATAGGTACTAGAATCTGCATAGATTGTACACAAGCCCAACTATAGCCAATCAACCCATATTCATCCATGGGTAGGTTCTTTAACCAATTATTTCACCAAACAACTTCTAGTAATTTAGGTTTTGCCCTAGGCTCCTAATCAGTAGGCTAGGACCTCCATTGCAAGTATTCTGTTAGATTCAATCATTAACATGACCATACTTGGTGCATCTAACCAATGAATGATTAAGCCCAACTATTGTTGATCAACCTAACCTCCATTATAGAGACACTTCCAAGTTATCATATTATGAATGATAATTTCATTAGTCAATAAGCACCAGGCCTATGGGCCTCCAATGATTATTGAGTTAATGAACCCATTATCACCCAACTTAATAGAAGACTATGACTCAGTTATCCCCATAATTTTGTCATTTTAAGGACCTAATAATCTAGAGGATTTAAATTTATTTATGATCTAAGGATAGAAAAAACATGGACCAAATTGCTCCCACTAACTTCACTAAGTCAAATCCTCCCATTAACTTCTCAAGTCATTGGTAAGGATTAGGATCAATTTCAGTCCGTAGGCATGTAAATCAGTCTCAATGAATAAAATCAGTCTCACTGACTTTCTATGTGACATGGGTTAGCACGAATCAATAAGCAACCTAATTAAGACCTGATTAACTATATTGGCTAGGTAGTGAGATCGGTGGGAGGGTTTGCCAAGACTTGCCTTAGACACCATCATAAATGGCTAGGCAAGAAGGCTACCAATTAAAAACCATCGATCTAAAAATGTCAGACTTACCTTAGATACCAATTGATTTATCAGTTTTGATTTGATTTGCCTAAAGACTCAGGCTCGACCACTGAGCCATGATCAATATCCATTTGTTAGATGTATGGACTTTGATCAACTATAACTATTGAATTGATCTATAGAAAAGAAATGACCTAATCCTAATTAACCACTAATTAGGTTTGAACAATTTTTTAACTTAGACCATATTTAATCGAACCCTAGGTCTAACCCAGTTAATGACCTAATCATAAGCTAACCCATTACCTTTTAACCCATGTCTTATGAAATTTGTTGGTGCAAAAATCTATGAGGACACCGGAGGAAGCTGGAGTTAGGAAGGTGAGGCCACCGATGGGACCTGTAAAATATAGTCCAAATCAGAGGTGGGTGGCTCTAGTAGGATCCTCTAATGCTCAAGTTAGTTCCCTGGCCAACTGGAATGGAGTGCTCAGGAAATTAAAAAGTAGAATGATGGGAAGGAGAAGAGAGCTTAGAGAAAAATATATCTGGAGGGTCTCTTTTATAGATGGAGCATGTAGCAAACTAATGGTGATAGCCATAACTGTCTGGTAGTGGACCATTCAGGCCATGTGGAGTTTGTTATGGGGATGAGTTGTTGTTTGTCGTGACTTGTAGATAGTGAAAATTTCACTATTAGAGTTTGGACGTAGATCGAAGACTTTGGTGCATATAGTAGACTTATGATTGGCTAAGGTTTGTTGGGGGCAATCTATGGTTGCTTTAAAAAGTTCAAAAGCTTCCTAGGTCGGGCGCAAGTAGGTGCCCCCTGAATTAAGATATGAAGTTCTACGCTCCATCCCTCACAGAGCAGTTGTTATGCATCAGCAATTTGACGAGGTTCCTTTCGACGGCTACCATCGATAGGTGCGGTAGGACTCAGGTAGGTCCGTCAGTGGAAGAAGCACTGTAAGGAGGAGCCCGATTGGAGAAGCTCATTTGGAAGGAGCGTGACTAAAGGAGTTCATCCAGAAGAAGTGAGATCGAAAGAGTTCATTCGAAATGAGCATGACTAGAGGAGTTCATCCGAAAGGAGCGTGATCGGGCCCTAAACCTATTATTCATTTTTAGTCAGAAGGCAAGGTTAGCATAATAACAATTCTACTTTACTGATCAAGATCATGCCGCTAGACTTCTATGTGCTATTAAGAGGTTCTGTGGCATGATCTTGTTGCTGAGGGGATCAATGAATTCCAACAAAAGGAAGGTCGGTAGCTAAGAACTTCGACCAAGGACTTTGGCAGGCAATATTTTTTCTCCAACACTTATCCCCTACTCCCGAGTTCAAATTTTGAATAAAAGGAGTACAGAAAAGTTACTGCAGCCAAAGTCCCTTGCCAACTTCCTACTCTTGGAGAATGAGATCTTTTATCCTTTTTTGAATTGGTGCCAATGTTTAATGTCGAATAACCTGAAGGAACAAATTCCCTCGACAACCCATCTAGCATGAAGCTTGAAGTATGGCATAATTATTATTCCATCAAGCGATGGGTGCAAGTGGGATGCATGGTGGGTTAGGGTTAGCTAAAGAAGTCCTACGATCATAACTTCCTCTAGTTCTGTTTTCCTATTTAAACCTCTCCTTCTTCCATGGCCTCTTACCTCTATTTGCACTCCTCTTTTCTCCATTTTCCATCGTCCCCGAGCATCTTATCCTTGTTGCCCTTATCCTTTCGAAACATTCCTAGCCGTCGGCATTCTTCTCGACTATTCTTCATCTATTTGGTATTCTTCCAAGGTTTTTTGATCAACTTAGGTCAGTCCCTCATCTTTATCCTCTTGATTTTTGGCTTTCCTGTATTCTTTAGAACCTCTTCAGATTCTTTTAGGTGGGTTTTCACCTTTTTTCTTTTTCAGATTTTCTCCATCTCTTTTCTCTAGGTTTTTTGGAGATTTTATTGGGCTTTATTTGATCTAAATATCATTCGAAATTTCTTAGTCTAGCGGTTCTAGAAGTGTGGTTGACCCAAACCACTAAATTCTCGAGACCAAAATGAAATCTGAACCTAAGGTAGCACCTTGGCCAAACTTTATACCAGGAACCATCCCTTGCCCCTTAACCACTGAAGTTCTGCCATTTATTAGGATCCAATATGGGATGCCTACTGAGTACGTGTTGGAACTTTCTGGATCAAGTGGCTAAGCTTGTGCCCCTCCTCCAGGTTGGTTCTGCTTATATTTAGAAACCTTACATGCTGGATTAAGGCTTCCTCTCTCCATTTTTATGGTAGCTCTTTTCCATTTTCTAAATATCTATTTAGCTTCTGTAGTGCCGAACTCATTTAGGTTCATAATAGAATTTCTTGCTCTCTACATATCCATCGATGTTCAGCCCACTATTTTACTTTTTTGAACTTACTTTACTTTTAAGCGTCACCCTACTGCAAAGGACTGGTTGTATGTTTCAACCCAGTTCAGCAAGAAGAGATTGCTCAAGGGTGCCCTCCCTCTATCCATAAATGGAAAGAAAAGTTCATCTTTATTTCTTACCCAACCTTACAATTGGGACTCTTTGATTTTACTAACTTGACTTCGATCCTCTTTTTTTCTAACCCTAGGGCCATGGTGGACTGAATCTCCCTCATATTTTTCCCAAGGTGG
>QRFJ01007737.1:0-54144 GCA_006176705.1 Cocos nucifera
TTAATTTATCCTTATTTTATTTTATTTATTAAAATAATAAGAATCAGATCTGAAATATTTTAGATCTGATATAGATCAAAGAAAAAATTTTTTGAAATATATCTCTTGATCTTATCAGATCTGAACGAACCTGGACCGAGAAATCAGAATTTTTCTTTACTTCAATCTGTCGGCTCATTTTTTAAAGCCTTTGATTCAGGAAATCTTCACGATCATTGATCTCTAGAGATTTTTGGTGGGACGAAAGCAAAGCTTCCTTCGTAGTTGAATCATGGTCTGAGCAATGGCTCTCCATCCTCTATTTTCTCTTTTTGGAGGTCATCGGTTGGCTAGCCTGAGTCAGCCATCTCCCAATCAGATCATGGGGCTCTGAAAGAGCCTGCTCCAGTTGAATTGGCACCGAAGCCTATCGATATATGGCCTGCACCGCCTTCGTGAGACCACGAACTTGCTGGACCAGCAGGTTGAACTGCTCTGCATCCACTATGGCTGTAGGTGGAGCTTGAGTTATCGGAGCTGAAGTGAAAATGGATTGATCTAGATGGAATCTAGATGTAGAGATCGTTAATCGTCGAGTCGAAGTTTTCCTAGGAGGCTTTTTTTTTTGGAAAGAACTCTAGAGAAGAAGAAGAGAGCTCACTACTGAGCACTCCTTTAAGATCAAGGGAACCTCAGGAATAGAGGGCCCTTCCTCTAGCGCCAATCCTATTAGTGTAGAATCTAGTTGATGCTAGATTGAGTTGGAGTTGGAGAAGATGAGGTCGCCGTTGGTGACCTGCAAAACAAAGTCCTATCTGAAATCGGTGGTGGTGACTTTGGCAGGATCCTCCGATGATCAAGTCAGCTCTTTTGACCAATAGAAATGGAGTGCTCGAGTATGAATTTAGCAGAGTTTTGGGGAAGGAGTCAAGAGCTTAAAGAAAACATATTTGGAGGGTCCCATTTTATAGATGGAGCTTGTTGTAATCATCTGATAGTGGGCTGCTTTGGACCACATGAAATTTATTACGAAGAGTGGTGTCGCTTGTAATAGACTAATAATAACAGTCGAAACCATCCGGTAGTGGGATTGTCTGTAGTAGACTGATAAATGAGAGTCATAACCATCCGAAGGAAGCAGGCATTTGAAATCCGACAAAAGGAGACGTCAAAAGAAGTTCGGCTCCTGAAGAAATTCGACCACTAAAGAAATTTGAAAGGAGTTTGGCTCTTGAAGGAATCTGACTGCTGAAGGAGTTCGGCTCTTGGAGGAATTTGACTGAAGGAGATGTTCAAAAGGAGTTCAGCTTCCGAAAAAATTTGACTATTGGAAATCAAGAGTGCTCCTAAAGAAATCCGACGATGAGGAGTTTGCTCCTAAGAAACAACGCTGAGGAGTTCGACTCTTGAAGAAACTGCTGGAGGAGTTCGGAAGGAGTTCGCTCCTAAAAGAATCCGACTGAAGGAGATGTCCAGAAAGAGTTCGGCTCTTGAAGAAATTTGATTGCTGGAGGAGTTCGACTACTAGAGGAGCCTGACTGATGTAGAAGCCTAGGAGTAGTTTGGCTGATGTTCGAAAGAAGTTCGACCACTGGAGGGGTTCGATTGGAGTTCGACCGTTGGAGGAAGAATTCTTGATCGAAGCTCTTCCATGATTATCAGTTGCATTAGGCTAAGCGTCAAACTGGACTTCAATGGGAGCGAGGTTTATCTCCAATAATTGACATCATTGAATACCTTCCGATGGATCAAAATTTTTCTGATTCAGATAACTAGTATGATCGATCATCCAAATCATTCTGATTGCTCCCAAAATTTTCCAGTGACACCTAGCAGCATATGGTGGCAACCCATCAGAACTAAAAGCGAACCTCTCGATGTAGTTACCTATATGATTAAGTTCTTTTATCTTGAGCCTCGATCGGATTAGGGTTAAGGTGATCTCATCAAATCCGAATATTCGTCATATGAATTAATCATTCGATTCAAGTCCAATGTGAAAACCCTACTATAAACTCTTTCTTTTATTTCACTCTACCATCGCCAAAGGCTTATGGACTTGATTCTCATGATCATCATAGGGCTGCTCCTCATCTACCGAGGTAGATAGATCTCCTACTAGTGCAATCCAATTTCTACAATGAACATGCTATAGCCAACATACACCTCAGGATTTCAAATGGCTAGGAGATCGAGTTATGGTATAGTCAAACTATAACACCCTCATGGTGAACTACCGATGCACCTCAGATCAAAGAACCAGACACACTACTACAACTTTGAGCCAGTCATCAACAAGAAGGTAGACTTCCTCATGACTGCTCGAGGTGGTCATGCTCAGTGCCCTCGTTCTCTAATGAGTACTAGTACTCTCACTCCAGTGTCTCTACACTGTAGACTCAAGACTCATCTATCCAAAAGAAGTGATCGTACACTAACCTTTCAGATCAATCACCATCCTTATGATAATCCTACGATCGGGAGCATTTTATGAGTTAATAATGAAAATTCATGTCTTAAATTTTCAACTCATGAAAATATAAACTATCATTACCATTAACTCAAGGAATGTATCGCAGACACTTTTATATACACATTATGATAAAAAATAATCCATTTTATTATATAGTTAAAATTATAATTTTACCCTAAGAAGTGTATTACAAGTGTCAGCCAATCTGGCTTCTAGGGCACACATATCTAGCATTATATATTTAAGTTAAATAAAGCATTCTATGGACTTAAACAAGCACCTAGAGTTTGGTATGAGAGATTGAGCAAATTCTTATTGCAAAATAATTTTATCAAAGAAAATATAGACACCACACTATTTTTGAAAAAAAAAATAATGACCTTCTTGTAGTTCAAATATATGTGGATGACATCATATTCGAAGCTACTGATGAAATTCTTTATCAAGATTTTGCTAAGTTGATGCAGAGTGAATTTGAAATGAGAGTGATGGGGAAGCTGAATTTCTTCCTTGGACTACAAGTCAAATAATCAAAGGAAGGCATTTTCATTAGCCAAACAAAATATATCAAGAAGATGCTCAAGAAGTTTGGCATGAAAAATGGAAAGGAAATCGGCACACCCATGAGCCCTTCTTGCAAACTTGACAAAGATGAGAATGGTAAGAATGTAAATGAAAACCTCTACAAAGGTATGATAGGATCCTTACTTTACTTAACTATAAGTAGGCCTGATATATTATTTAGTGTGTACATGTATGCTAGATTTCAATCTAACCTTAAAGAATCACACTTATTAGCTATTAAAAGAATTTTTAGATATTTGATCTACGCACACAACTTAGGTCTTTGGTACTCAAAATAATCTTCCATTGAATTGATTGGATACACTGATGCAGACTATGGAGGATGTAAAATTGATAGAAAGAGTATCAGTGGCACTTGTTAATTTTTAGGATTGAACTTGATCTCTTGGTATAGCAAAAAGCAAAACTCTGTAGTACTATCAACAGCCGAGGCCGAATATGTTGCTGTAAGGAGTTGCTGTGCTCAAATACTTTGGTTCAAATAATAACTCGAAGACTTTGGAATTAAGCAAAATAAGAAACCTATTAAATGTGATAACACTAGTGCCATAAATCTCACAAAAAATCCTATTCAACATTCAAGAACCAAACACATTGAAATTAGATATCATTTCGTTAGAGATCATGTTCAAAATAATAACATTATGCTTGAATTTGTTTCAACTGAAAATTAATTAGCTGACATTTTTACAAAACCTCTAAGTGAAGATAGATTCTCTAAAATTCGAGGTGAACTTGGTGTATGTGATCCTCTATAAAAATATTTAATCTTAAATTTTTTGGATTATTTTTTGGTCTCTCTCTATCATCCTAAACACTCTTAATTCAATCTTGAAAATAAAAAAGAAAAATGGCTTGAAATTTTGTTTTTATCCTAATTTCTTCCCCCTATGTATGTGAAGTCTCGGGTTATTCACGAGACCTCTCGGCTGGATTTTAAGACGTCTCACGGTAAATGCGAGAGCTCTCAAAATTTTTGAGACATCCCATGTTTAAGATGAGAGCTCTCGACTCTTGGGGGCTCTCTTTTTAATCGATCTATGATAGGTCCTCTATTTCATTCAATCATTCCGTTCTTTCGAGACCTCTCCTCCAAACTCTCCTCCTCTCCTCAAAAATCTTTTGAATCACCTTTCCTTGTCCATTCCCTCCAAATCTTAAATCGCAATGTCTCCAAAGAAGAGATCCCTTGCCGCACAAAGACCTTCCATCATGCCATCGACTGAAGCTAGGTCTAAGTGACAGCGGGACTTGCCTCAATCATCTTCGCCTGCTTCGTCATCTCGTGCTTGTCTCTTCATTGCTGCTAGGATAATTCCAATGGGCCACTGTGTGGATATCAAATACCTAGATCAGGAACACTTCCATATTGAAACTTGGATTCGACAGTAAGGATGGAAAAAATGTGTACGCTAGAGGTAAATGTTTACCCAAACTTGATAAGAGAATTTTTTGACAACATTAGCTTTGATCATGGGTCGAAGGTTGAGCCCATTGTGAAAGGGGTACACATTTTCTTAGATGAGAGGAAAATAGGGTAGCTTCTCGAAGTGCCTAGGGTAGGGATTAGCAATCTAAATTTGTTTGACAAAACTGAAGCCCTCAAGTGCATCTTAGAAAGGGAGGATGTTGATGAAAATGTACAATTAGTTTCACATCTTCTCTCGATTGAGATGAGATTACTGCAATCTTTCGTTAGTCATATAGTTTTTTCTAAAGTAGGAAGACATGATTGGGTTGGAAAGAGAGAACTAGGTGTCATGTTCTTTTTGGTGACTAGAACTCCCATCAACTTTCCCTCTCTTATGCTTCAACAACTAAAAGACACCGCCAATAAAAGCAAGGCTTGTTTACCCTATGGATTGTTCTTGACCTTAATCCTTAAGGACTTTAAAGTTAATCTAGAAGGTGAAGACTTCAAAAAACTAGTCCATACAGACTACATCAATGAAGGAACATTAAACTGGATGAAGTTTGTAAAAAGGGATAACAAATGGGTGAGGGAAAATGAACATGCTACAAATGAGCCCGAAGAACACAGGTCTCCACCCCCTCCACCATCACCATCTGCTGCTGGACCCTCTTTTACTATACCAAAGTCCCCACACTCTCCTCAGGTGCCTCCTTGTCTTGCATCAGCACCTCCCTCAGCTTTTGATCAAGATCTATTAATTGAAAGGGTGGTAGAAGAAGTGGCTTAGAAAGTATCTGAAAGATTTATGTATATACTGTCCAGCGTGAGGCATCAACTCCTTGTAAGCATTGAAGAACAAAGGATATCCACTGAAGGTCAGATAGAAATACTTAGCCAACAGATTAGTGGATTGTCTCAAAGACTTGAGATTTTGGAAAAGGAGCAGCATAGTTCGTTAGGTCAAATTGAACTACTCTTATACGAGAATGCCAAACTTGCAAAGAGACTTAAAGAGAACATCACTGTTCAGTGCACCACAGCTGAAGTCATTATCTCCGTCCTACGACAGATTTGCAGTCGGACTCCATCCTCTTTTGGGCCATCATCTTCTTCTAGACCATCACCTTCTCTCAGACCTACTCCTCACTTATCCTCTACTAGACCCAAATCCTCCTCTGAACCCATCATTGAGTTCCTCTCTGATGAAGACTAGGTCTAGTATCTCTTTTATTTTAACTTTTGATTTAGGTATGTTGGTAGGAGATTTATTTTTTTGCAAACCAACATACATCTCTATCTATGTACTATCACATCTTAAAATGAAATCAATCTTTTTTATGCTCTTGCCTTTTTATGATTCTCTCATTGTTGTGATTTTGATGCTGACAGAAAGGAAAAGAAATATTAAAGAGAAATATACAAATGCATAATTAAATCTAACATACAAAATACAAATATATAATCATTCAAATCAAAAATATAAATTCACAAAAAGAGACTTTTAGAAAATGAAATAATTAAAATGAATAAATACAAAATGAAACAAATGTTATTCAAATCCTATTCATTTCATGAGAGCATACACTAAGGAGGAGCTTTAGCATAAAAATTTTGCATTCATTAGTTCTTGATATATATTGCTTACATTCTTTTTATGGCTTGCTTAATGTTTTGTCATCATCAAAAAGGAGAAGATTGTTGACCCTCTAAGTAATTTTTATGATGACCAAACATTAAAGTAAGTGATTACTAATATATTTTATTTTAAGTGTTCCAATATCAGAAGAAAGAAAGCTCTTTGATCAAAAATAAGAAAGACATAAAGTGAAAATCAAATGAACTTTAAATCCCCTAAAATTGCCTTGGAGCAGTCTTCGAGACATCTCGAATTTTTTTTGAGAGATCTTGAGTGGACTGGCATACAGCAAACGCAGTTCTGGCTTGGTTTCGAGAAGTCTCGAGTGAATCTCGAGACATCTCGGTCTCATGCAATAGAAACTCAGTTTTTGTGCTCTGAGAGTGAAAGGTCTCGTAGGATTTTCAAGAGATCTCGTGGTTCTAGTGAGACATCTCATTCAAAATCGAGACGTCTTGATCTCAGGCGAGCCATTTTTTTCAGAAAGGTGATTTTTCATGCGACTGAAGATGAGAGCTCTCCTGATCAATCTGAAAGGCCTTGTTACCTGGCAAGATATCTTGAGATAAATCGAGAGGTCTTAAGACACGGTGATAGCTTTTTGATGGGACATTCCAAGTTGGATTTTTTTCATTCCAACGGCTAGTTGCTGAAGAAAAATCCTGATTTGCTGGACCAGGTTCGTTCAGATCTGATCGGATCAAGAGATATATTTCAACATTTTTTTTCTTTGATCCGAATCAGATCTAAGATATTTTAGATCTGATTTTTATTATTCTAATAATTTAAAATAAAATATAGATAAATTAAATTAGATTTAATTTATCTTGATGTAGGATAATCCTATTATCCGTTGATGATACTGTAAGCAATGGAAGGTTCTGGATCTAGCCATGCAAGTGCCTGATCTCTACCGATATCCACTTGGGTTGGATCTGGAGATCCTCTTCTTCTGTATCACATCTCCAAAAATTAGATCTTAATCTGATCTGGAGGATCTTCAAAACTCCTTTTGAAGATCAGCAGTCGTCCTTTGCAGCAGCGCAGCCTTCTAGCTTTCAGTCGCCTTTCTCTCGATCTGGATCGCACCAACCAAAAATCCAAAACTCCTTTTGGGCGTGGAGAGGAGAGGGAGAAGGTGGTTTGGCATGGAGGAGGAGGGAGAGGCAGCCTTGGGGCATGGGGAATTGTTACATGCTCTTTGAGTTGGGCGCAGGGTCTTATTTATAGACTAAGCATGATCCAACTCCTCTTCTTCCCAACCAATCACAACCCTTTGTGAAATCAGATCTAAATCTGATTGGTGGGAATAGAGTCCCTTGCCTAAGAGTCAAATCTCTCTAGATGGTGTCCTAAGACTCCTAGGTCAAACTTGGTTCTTAGGAGGAGTCAATTGACCAAAGTCCAAGAAATGGCAGGTGACCAAAAATGGTGGTCTTACAAAATAAGACCCTAGTCAGACCAAAAGCACAAACTCCTTTGGCTCAGTCAACTATTTATGATAGTAAAAGAAGAACGTTAGGTTCAATCGAGTGCTAGCACGATTTTCCTTGAACCTAATTGAATCTCATTCAGATCAATTGAACTAGATCAGTTCAATTGATGATCACCAGATTCAAACCCTTGTTTGTGTGACCCAGTTAGGTTCAGTTCTGTATGGTAATGGGATATGTCATGATCTCTATCATCGACATCATCGAAACTCCTTTCGATGGATCAGAACTCTTCTGATTCGAACAGCTAGAATGATCGATCATCTAAATCATTCTAATTGCTCCCAAAATCCACCAGTGACACCTAGCAGTATATGGTGGCAACCCATCAGAGCTGAATGCGAACCTCTTGGTGCAGCTACCTGTGTGATTAAGTTCTTCTATCTTGAGCCCCGATCAGATTAGGGTTAAGGTGAACTCGTCAAACCCTAGTCTCTGTCATATGATGTAATCATTCGATTCGAGTCCAATGTGAAAATCTAAATAGAAACTCTTTCTATTATTTCACTCTGCCATGGCCATGGGCTTCTGGACTTGATTCTCATGATCATCATAGGGCTGCTCCTCTACCACCGAGGTAGATAGATTCCATCTTGATGCAATCCAGTTCCTACAATGAACATGCTATAGCCAACATACACCTCAGGGTTCCATATGGCTAGGAGATCGAGTAATGGTGTAGTCAAACTATAACACCCTCAAGGTGAACTGCCGATGCACCTCAGGTCAAAGAACCAGACACACTACTGCAGCATCGAGTCAGTCATTGACGAGAAGGTAGACTTCCTAATGACTACTCGAGGTGGTCACGCTCAGTGCCCTCGTTCTCTAACGAGTACCTGTACTCTCGCTCCGGTGTCTCCACACCGTAGACTCAAGACTCATCTACTAAAGAGAAGCGATTGTACACCAACCTTTCGGATCAATCACCATCCTCGTGATGATCCTATGGTCGGGAGCATTTTATGAGTTAATAATGATTATTCATGTCTTAAATTTTCAACTCTTGAAAATATGAATTATCATTACCATTAACTCAAAGGATGTATCACAGACACTAAATACACATATGTGATAGAAAATAACCCATTTTATTGATTATAGTCAAAATTATAATTTTGCCCCTAGAAGTGTATTACAAGTGTCAGCCAATTCTGGCTTCTAGGGCACATATATCTAACAATCTCCCACTTGTCCTAAAGCCAATTGGCTACAAGTCTAAGTCCCATCTTCTCAAGGTGGGCTTCGATCTTCTGCTGGCCCAACGGCTTTGTAAGTGGGTCTGCCACATTATCTGTGGAGTTGACTCTCTTGACCTCGACGTAACCCTTCTCGAGGTAATCGCGGATGAGGTGGTATCGCCGCTCAATGTGCTTGGATTTCTGGTGAGACCTCGGCTCCTTAGCAAGGGCTATGGCGCCATTGTTGTCGCAGTATAGAGGAATGGCATCTGATGGCATTACTCCAATTTCTGCAGCAAACTTCTTGTACCAGAATGCTTCCTTCGCAGCCTCTGATGCAGCGATATATTCTGCTTCCATGGTGGAATCTGCTATCACAGTTTGCTTGGAAACTCTTTCAGCTGACAGCACCACCATTGCACACAAACAGACTCCCAGATGTCGACTTTCGATCATCTATATCGGACATGAAATCCGAGTCTGTGTATCCCTGGACTTGGAGTTCTCCATTACCAAAGACCAACATCATATCCTTAGTTCTTCTTCAAGTACTTAAGGATACATTTCACAGAAGTCCAGTGTTCTTCACCTGGATTTGACTGATATCTGCTTGTGACACTCACAGCATGGGCTATATCAGGTCGTGTACATAGCATGGCATACATGAGGCTCCCTATTGCAGAAGCATAAGGGATCTTGCTCATGCATTCTATTTCCTCAGGTGTGCTAGGGCACATCTTCTTGGAAAGATGAATACCATGTCTGAAGGGTATTAATCCCCTCTTAGAGTTTTCCATACTAAACCTCTTTAGTACTTTCTCTATGTACATCTTCTGTGAAAGTCCTAGCATCCTATTCGGTCTATCCCTATAGACCTTAATTCCTAGAATAAAGGATGCTTCACCTAGGTCTTTCATGGAGAATTCCTTGGACAACCATATTTTGACTGATGTCAACATGGGAATATCATTCCCAATAAGGAGGATGTCATCCACGTACAATACGAGGAAGACAACAGCGCTCCCACTGACCTTTTTGAAAACACATGGTTCCTCTTCATTTTTGATGAAACCAAACATTTTGATCACATCATTGAAATGAGTGTTCCAGCTCCGAGATGCTTGCTTAAGTCCATATATGGACCTTTGCAGCTTGCAAACCTTGTGATCAGTATCACTGGATGTGAAACCTAGCGGCTGTTCCATATAGATATCTTCCTCAAGATATCCATTTAAGAATGCCATTTTCACATCCATTTGCCATATTTCATAATCGAAATAGGCTGCAACGGCAAGCAATGTGCGGATGGATTTTAGCATAGCCACTGGGAAAAAGGTATCCTGATAGTCAATGCCTTCGCGTTGACTATAACCTTTTGCCACTAGTCTAGCCTTGAATGTCTCCACATTTCCATCTGCACCAATCTTTCTCTTGAAGATCCATTTACACCCAATAGGTACTATACCTTCTGGTGGATCTACCAAGGTCCAGACTTGGTTTGAGTGCATCGAGTCAATTTCTGACTGCATTGCCTCTAGCCATTTCTCGGAGTCGATATCTGATATCGCCTCGTTGTAGGTTTTGGGATCATCACCATGAGCACCATTACCTACGAGGAACATTTTCCTCTACTTCCTCTGAAATAATACCTAAGTATCTTTCAGGGGGATGGAAAACTCTTTCCGATCTACGAGGTGGAGGAGGTAGTGTTCTTATTGGCTCAACCTGATTTGGTTCCAATTGGTCCTTAGCTCGTTGTACTTGTGAGACTTTCTCATCAAGCTTAATCTGCTTTCCAATGCCGCTATCTTGAATAAACTATTTTTCAAGAAAGATGGCATGTCGACTCACAATCACATTGTGGTCTTCTGGAATGTAGAAATAGTATCCTAATGACTCTTTAGGATATCCTATGAATCGAGCTCTGAAGGACCTAAACTCTAACTTGTCCGCTTGTTGTCTTTTGACATGAGCCGGACAACCCCAAATTCTGAGATGACTCAGACTTGGTTTCTTACCGTGCCATATCTCATACGGTGTGGTAGGAACGGTTTTAGAGGGAACCCTATTCAGTAGATAAATTGAAGTTAACAATGAGTGTCCCCAAAGAAAATCAGGGAGGTCTGTGAAGCTCATCATGGATCGAACCATATCCAATAGAGTCCGATTTCTCCATTCTGAAACCCCGTTGAGTTGAGGTGTTCCTGGTGGAGTCCATTGAGAGACTATGCCATTTTTCTTGAGATAGTCTAGGAATTCTCGGCTAAGGTATTCACCTCCTCGATCTGATCGAAGAACCTTAATGGGTTTTTCCAGTTTGTTTTTCTACTTCATGTCTGAATTCTTTGAACTTTTCAAAAGCTTCAGACTTGTGTCTCATAAGATACACATACCCATACCTAGACAGATCATCGGTAAAGGTAATGAAGTAGACAAAATTGCCTCTAGCCGGCACATCAAATGGGCCGCACACATCAGTATGTACTAGGGCAAGGAGATCTGTGGCCCTTTCCCCATGTCCAACAAAAGGGAGTTTAGTCATTTTGCCTTGAAGACAAGATTCACAAGTTGGATATGACTCGAAAGTCAATGGACTCAATAGCCCATTTTTCTCCAATTTGTTGATCCTATCTTCTGCTATATGACCTAATCTCAGGTGCCATAGATATCTATCATTTGGACTATCCCTAGGTCGTTTGGCATTCACGTTTTGCTCGATAGTTAGAACAGGTACATCAATATGTAGCTGATAAAGACCATTAATAAGGAAACCATTTGCAATTTTATTTCTTTCATAAAGAATGTTACAATGGTCCTTAAAGAAGGTAATCACATAGCCTTCTTGTGCTAAGCATGAAACAGAAATCAAATTCCTGCTAGCTGCAGGCACATAATAACAGTCTTTCAAAACTAAGTCTAAACCAGATGTAATCGAAGAGGGTATGTTCCCACGGCTACTGCAGCAACTCTTGCTCCATTACCGATGCGTAGGATCATGTCTCCATCCCTCAGCCTCCTGCTATCCTCAAGACCCTGCATGGAAGTGCACAGATGAGCACTAGAACCAGAGTCAAGCACCCAACTGGATGCAGAAGAAACCGTAAGGTTAGACTCAATAACGAGCATACCTCCAGAAGGACCTTCCTTCTTGTTCTTCAGGGTGGCCAGGTAAGTAGGGCAGTTCCGCTTCCAATGGCCGTCGCTGTTGCAATGGAAACACTTTCCTTTGACATCGGCCTTTCTTCTTCGGCTCTGCCTTCTTCTTCTTTGCTCCTTCCACCTTCTTGCTTTTTCACAGACTTCTTTTTCTTTCCATAAGACTTTCTTTTGGAAGAAGTCCATTCCATAGCAAGAACTGAGCCTTTAGAACCTTTCATAGAAAGCTCAGCGGTGACCAGCATATTCATTAATTCGGCCAAGGAATTTTGAAGTTTATGCATGTGGTAATTCATGATGAATTGCCCATATGCATCAGTCAAGGATTGCAGAATAATATCGTTCTGCAGATCCAAGTCTAACTTCACACCGAGCTTCTCAAGCTCTTCCATGTCCTTGATCATTCATCAGACAGTGATCTTGGACTGACTGCCCATCACGCATCTTAGCCTTAAAAAGTCATTTCGTGACTTGATACTTGGCTGCGCGACTCTGTTCACCAAACATCTCCTGCAGGTGAGCCAACATTTGGCGAGCAGTCCCGATATCTTCATGTTGGCGCTGGAGCTCATCAGACATCGAGCCCAACATGTAATATCTGGCCTTATTATCTTCGTCTATCCATTTTTTTCAGAGATGCTCTCTGTTCAGTGGATGGACGGGCTGGTAAGGTGGGAGGGTCCTGGTCCAAAACATGGGTTAACTTCTCAAAACCCAAAATAATTTTGTAGTTCCTGAGCCAATCTTTATAATTAGGTCCGGTCAGTCTATGTGTGTCCAGGATACGTGCCAATGGGTTGGACGCAGACATTTTTCTGTAGAGAGTCAAAGATTCTAGTTAGATACTGTAATTTATGACTTGACCAATTTATTTAGGAAATTTTATTTTTAAACAAATTAGCTCCCACTATTTTCTCGGATCCCTACACTCCCTCTGTAGAGATGCAAAAATCTCCATGATTAATGATTTCTAGTGGGTGGTGCGGTCTCACCAACTGACTCATCACCTCACCTAACAGTTATTGGTGATGGGTTAGCCAATGAGTGAACAACTCTTGTTCAATGATTCTCTAATCATGGTGCACCCAAACTTGATCTCTAATTCATGAATCTCACCGTATCCAGAATATTGATCCACTCCTTAGTTAAGTCAGACCCACCATTTGCATAGACTGGATTCCTAATTGAGTCTCTCACCGTATCCAAAATATTGAGCCCAACTCATCCTCCAGCCCATAGCATCCAATGCCTAATAGACATGGTTGCATCTTTTCGGTGCAACTGAGCCACTGTATCCAGCCGAGAACAATCAACCCCGGGAAGGGCCCGCACATCTACAATGGTGGAAGACCTCAGACTTAATCTTTTCTTAGGGAGAATTGATTCAGGTCTCATTAAACTAGACTTGGCTCATAGTCATAACAATTATGACTAACCTAGTGGCATGGGTTAGCTCGGATTATTGACCACCTCAGATCAGAACTGTGTCAACAGATATGGCCAGGTAAGTGAGACCGGTGGAAGGAATATGCCATTAACTCGTACAAGAACGCATTCAGGTCGAGTAGCTTCCAATTAAAAACCAGTCGGTCGTATGTGCCAAACTTACCTTAGACACCAAATTGTTGAGTCAGAACCAATTGGGTTAGCCTACAATCCAGACTCTAACCTCTGAGCCTAATTAGGTCTTGCTTGATCGTGACTCGATCTTGACCCAGACTTAATCCTATTAGGCTGGTCAATTTAAGCATTGTTGATCCCATCTAACCAACTCTTGATTCGGTTTGATCAACCGCTTAGACCTAATTGAGCTACCCAAGCCCGAACCCAGTATTATGAATATGTCTTAGATCTAAAATTCTCAATTTTAGACCTAATTAATATTCCATAATCTTAATTTCTTAATTAAGTAGGGTTCATAAACAAAATATGCACAATAAATCCTAGGGTTTCAGGATCTAGGGTTTTGCAGAAAGTAAGTTTTGGATTTCTGATTAAGGACGAACACGCAGCACCCCTACACATCATAAGAACACCCCATCGAATGGGAAGAGAGGGCCTTTAAACCCTTCTTCATTCTTATGACCGGACGGCCAAGAGGAACGCCTTAATCAGGAACATGTCAATACTACAAAACAGTTTTAGATCTATATCATATATCTCATATACAAATTAGATCTAATCATGGCATATTTTGCATACATCTCATGTATCAAATCATGCATATTTTTCAGATCTAAATTATCTCATAATAATCTAAAAAATTAGATTTAAATTGATCTAATCAAAATAAATTCTAATCTAGACAATTATGTAGAACTATTCTACAACTAGTCTAGACATGCATCAATCATATCTCATATGATGTTTAAAATTAAATAATTTTTATTTGCTATTTTTTAGATATTATTATAATAATTATAATATCAAAAAATAGTAAATAAATAGATCTAAAATATGATTTAATCAAATTAAATTGAAAACATGCAAGACTATTCTATAGAACTATTCTATTTTAGAACTAGTCATGCATATTTTCTAATCTTAGATCCAAATCATTTAATTTTAATTTTTTCTGATTTTAGATCTGATCACATCTCATGTGACATCTAAAATCACTTATTTTTTAATTAAAATAAATTTAAAATTAGATCTAAATACTTTTAGAACCTTGGCTCTGATACCAGTTGAAGGAAAATCCTGATTTCTCGGACCAGGTTCGTTCAGATCTGATCAGATCAAGAGATATATTTCAAAATTTTTTTCTTTGATCTAAATCAGATCTAAGATATTTTAGATCTAATTCTTATTATTTTAATAATTAAAATAAAATTAGATAAATTAAATCAAATTTAATTTACCTTGATTGGGTAATCCTATTACCCGTTGATGATCCTGTATGCAGCGGAAGGTTCTGGATCTAGCCACGCAAGTGCCTGGCCTCTACCGATATCCACTCAGGTTGAATCTGGAGATCCTCTTCTTCTCTATCACATCTTCAAAAATCAGATCTGAATCTGATTTGGAGGATCTTCAAAACTCCCTTTCGAAGATCAGCAGCTGTCCTTTGCGGCAGTGCAGCCTTCTAGCTTTCTGTTGCCTTTCTCTCATCTAGATTGCACCAACTAAGATCCCAAACTTCTTTGGGCATGGAGAGGAGAGAGAGAAGACGGACTTAGCATGGAGGAGGAGGAGAGAGGCAGCCTTGGGGCATGGGAATTGTTACATATATTTTGAGTTGGGCGCAGGGTCTTATTTATAGACTATGCGTGATCCAACTCCTCTTCTTCCCAACCAATCACAATCCTTTGTAAAATCAGATCTAAATCTGATTGGTGGAAATAGAGTCCCTTGGATTCATTCTTAGATGACACCTAAGACCAGTCAAACTTGGTTCTTAGGAGGAGTCTAATCGGAATAGTACTCCTACAAGTAGTCCCTTGGATTCATTCTTAGATGGCCAGCCTTCTCATTTTGAAGAGTCTCAAATCGATAGTACTCCTACAAGTAGAAGCAATCATGTATTAATAAATAAAATATAAGTCTATAGTATATTTAAAAATTAAATATTTTTGACTTATTTGAAATATCTCCAAGACTATATTACGAGTTCCAGACGGTCAGCTTAAGAACTCATTCATCGACCCCACCATCAAGCATCAGATGATGCCAGTAACTACACGAGATACTCTAGACTCTCTAAACATACTATAAAATTAATTTTAAAAATAAATGTTAACTCTAGAATAGCTAAATTCTAAACATATTAATTGAAATAGTAGTACTTATGAGCGGCTCTGAATGTGGATGAGCTCTCTATCCTTCAATCGAGTTGGAGGCCCTACAAGTCGGGCGGATCCTCGACCATGACTCAATATTTGGGAGCTGATCGTGCTGCATGTAATTGTGGTGTCACTGGTGACCCTCTATCATTCGAATCTAAGCATAAAATATCTAATATAAAGAATGTTATATTAGTTAGTAAAGGAGAAAATAACATAAATGAGAATGTCTAAAGTGTTAGAGTTTACTGTCTCGTATGAGAGGTGCAGATCACCATGTTAGCTGGCTGCATGATTGCTCTCTTCTTAAGAGCTCTGTCCTTGGTTAGAATAGCTCTAGCCTCTAAAAGACATGATGTATAATCTTTGAAAATAAAAATAAATAGATTCATCAAATAAATTATACAATTATGGATGACAATGCAAGATTTAAAATGACATATTTTGTTGGCCAATAAAGCTTATGTGAAACAAGTTCTCGATAAAAATAAAAATCAAAGCAGGCAGATAGCCTAAAAATTGATCCAAATAAAATATCTAAAAAAAATAAGACAATCAAAATTTAACTCACATGTAACAAAGATTGTTAGTTAGCATCTGCAATGTATCAGTAGAAAAATATTTTCATCTAGTAGTACATGATAATATGTTGGTCTATTAGTTCCTTGATTTAGGTGTTGTCTGATTTTTATCCAGCAGTATATGATAATCTTAGTACATGAACATGTGAAGAAGGTTTAGATCTGCTATTGAAAAATAAGGCATTACAAGTTCCTCTGCACCTTTAACCATGAGATAGTTGCAAGCAGATGTCTGCGTTGTAATAGACCATTCAAGCTTGCCTTGCAACTACAACAACAAGAATAGAAATTCATTACCTTTATTTAGGCACATCTCGCACAGGCAGTCATCATAGCCTCTTTATGCCCTTGGCCACCTCCTTAAGCTACAAACTAGGAGTAAAATTTTTTTTAGAAAATAAAATAACAACTTAAAAATGGTACTTAATTCTTGTGCTTGCATAGCTTTGTCATTTGGCATGCTTCGAGTCTGCATGTGTGGGACACGCATCCTGACCGTCCCTATTTGCAATGATGTTCTTTATTTTTGTGATTATGCTTTTGGGAATGTTACATTCTTAGTTCAAGGATGGACTCGTTGTCCTTGTAAGAGATGTTTCAATCAAGAAATGCTTGATAGGAATACAATAGTTGTCCATTTATATGGGAGTAGATTTATGCCAAACTACAAGCATTAGTACCTGCATGGAGAGACGTGGAAGATAATTGCAAGGACTTCAGAGGCTCTACTTGTCCAACACATTTATTGATGTGCAAGAGCTTAATGATGATATGCTCGAGTAGATGATTAACACATTTAGTAGATTTGATCGGGTTATTGGTAGAAGTCCATGTAATAATCTTTTAGGTAGCAATCACCATAGCCATGATGGTGTTGGGAAATGTGTCCTAAAGTCAATCGTTAGTCTATTGATGGTTGTGCTATATTGTATCTATAATTGATTCATTAATAAATAAAATATATTTTTGATATTTTCATCATAAAGTATTCATCTTCTAACGAACTTCATTATTGTGATAAAGTTCTTAGGATTATTTAGCTTCGATAAAGAAAGGATTTATCGATTAGTCCTTAAATCTATTCATGATCAAATGATAGGTTGTTAATTAGGACGACGGAATCAATCAAGAATATATCATTGTATGCCATATAGGTTCATTGTCCTCTTGACCAAGGAGTAAGGAGACACTAGTATGACATGTAGGTGAGATGTATGGGTACATCATCATTGAACGTGACCAACTCTAGAGCATTCTAATATCAAAAATATCTCTGATGGGATATAGGTATAAGTGTCCCTTAGACCTAAGATTGCCTTAGTGATTTACAAGCAACTCACTGTGCTTTGGTACTGGACTAACTAAATTTTTAATTTAATAATGAAAGACTTTTGGACATAGTCAAGTACTTACAAAATTAAAGTATGATCAAGATAGAATTGACCACTCCAAAAGTTGGAGAAAAATGTATAATTATGTTTCAATATAGCAAAATCTTGGCCGTGATAATCCATCAGATGGATTTGATATTTTATAATACAATGTGTACAACCTAATTAGAGTTGATAATTAAACTCTAAGGTATCCTACATGTATTTTGGTCAAGAGGATGAATTATATGAAAACTATATCCATAAGAATTCTAAGGATGTTGTTCTACACATTTGACCTATCTAGCTGTCGGATATCATTGCTAGATGGTTACTTCAATTGATATAGAAATCTATTCCTATGTTACTGACTTAGGTTTGGAGCTATAAGGTCATACACATTAAAGCTCATGATCTGATCGGATGGTTGATCGATGATTAAGAATCGTTCTAGTGTTAAACAATCAATACAATTGATGTTTAACCTAGTGCAAGTATTGCAGGAGGATCGATTAGCAATTAGATTGCTAATTAGCTTAATTTGATTAAGCCAGAGGAGTAAAATTAAGTCTAATTAAATATGATTTAATTAGATTTGGTTTGAGCTTGATTAGATCAAGTTCAATTGGCTTATTGGATAAGCCAAGTTTAAGGAAGAACTAGTCCTAGTTCAACTAGGACTCGAGTCAACCCAATTTCCTAATTTGATTAGAGAATTAAATCAAAATTAAATCTAACTTAATATAATTTAATTAAATTCTTAATTGGGTTAGGGCCGAATTTAATTTGATTGACTTGGTTTTGATTTAATTTGGTTTGACAAACCACTTTGACCAAGTCATAGATGAAATCCTAGTAAGACTAGGATTCCACTTGGCACCACCTTAGCCCCTCGCACCCCACACCCTCTTTCTCTCTTATTCTGTGCGATAAATACCTTTCTCCCAGGCCTTCTCATGCATGCCCTTCTCTCCTCTCTTTCTCATATAAAAGTTAGGTAGTGGACCAAGTCAAAGTAGAAATTGGTTTTGGTTTCAAATCCTATGAGATAATGTTTTGAAAAACCAAAACTCTTCCTTCCTTTTGTGTCACCCTCCTCCCTATTTTTTTTTTTTTGATATTCTCAACAAAGAAGACAAGGTTTTGGGTGAAATTTCCATGTGGTCCATGCTAAAAAATTCTGGAGAGGGCACCCAAGAGTTGGGTTGACTTGCCCTTTTTGGTCTTTCCTTATCTAGTTTTTGACCTAGACAAGGACTCCTCTTCTTCTATATATTTTGGATGAATTTTGAGCCAATTTTATGATATGTTATAGATCATTGAGAATGCTTTGGGGTGTGCAAAAATTAGAGAGAGAGTCTTTGGGCATTGGGGTTCCATAGATACCAAACTAGGTGTCTAGGTGAGAGCAAAGAGAAGAAGAAGAGGGTCTTCTTCTAGGATTGCTGTGTTCACCTCTTCCCTTCCTCTTTCTTTGAGTTTTTTGAGAGTGTCTCATCTCTAAAATCTCCTATCCTCCTTGTTCTCTTTGGAAGAGTCCAAATTCAAAAAAAGAAGGCATCTGATCGACTATCAAAGAAGGATCGGCACAGTACTAGCATACTGTGCTGATTTCCTGCATCTGGATTTTTGATTGTGATCATGGGCTGGTGTAGATGACTCCTAGAGGTTGGATGTGTGTGTGGCTCATAATTTCATCATCTAGCTTGGATCAATAAGTTAGAATATCTAACTTGCATTGATAATAGATCTGATATATTATTTTCATACCTACATTAGGTGTAGTGTATATACATGTTAATGTGATCAACATGTTTTATTTTTTTTATATTTTAATTTTTAATTTAATGACATGACATGATCATATAATAGATCCTAGATCTAGAGTATTTTTTTGATATTTAAAATTAATTTTGATTAATTTTAGTCTTTCGCTGTCAATTCCTGAAAAAGTTTCAAGATCTAATCCTAAAACCCTAGATCTGATTTTAACAATTGGTATCAGAGCAAGGTTGATTATTACATGATTATGTATGTATGTTTAGATTATTTCTTAGATTAGATCTAATTTATAATCTATTTATTAAATCTAAAATTAAAAATGATGACCACACAAACTGATTATAAGGTTGTCCTACTATATGGTTTACCCCATACAGTGGAGAGATTGTCCTAGTTCATGTAGATCTATCTTTAATCATAAATTTGTTAGATATGATCTAATTTTATTTATGATTTATTAAATTTAAAATAGTTTTAGATATGAAAATAAAAGTTTTAGATTGCACGGACTGATTATAAGATTGTCCTGCTGTACGGTTTATCCCTTATAGTAGAGAGGTTGTCCTAATACGTGCTGATCTAAAATATTGATCATAAAATTTTAGATTAGATCTAAAAAAATTTATAATTTAATTAAAAATAATTTAATTTAATTTTAATCATTATAAATATATTAGATTTGATCTAGAAAAATTTATGATTGATTAAAGTTGAAATTATTTCAATTACATGAACTAGTTTAGATTAGATCTAAAGTAGATTTATATTTATATTACTTGCATATTGATTATGAATCAAACATGCAACTTGGTTGGTAGAATCATATTATAAAAATATTTTATAAATATAAAAATTATTTTTGAAAAGCCAAACACAACTCCAACCCTCAGCCCAAAATTTAATTAAGAATTAAGAAGTTGTTTGATTAGGATCTAGGATTACGAATTGAAGATCCTAAGATCCAAATCATAACACATTAGGTTAAATAGGTTAGTGAAGATTAGGTCCATTAATTGGATTAGACATAGGATTAGATTAAAGAATGGACTTAATTAAAGAATTGACTTAATCTAATCAATTATTATCTTAGATTAGATCAAAGATTCTCTAGATCAATTACAATAATTGTAGTTGGTCAAGTCCATGTCTTTAATGAGAGCCAAGATGGACTTGATTTTTGGCTATGTGATCTAGCACAAACTGTTAGGTTGATCTAATTGAAACTAATTAAACCAATTGATGTCTAAGATAAATTAGACCGATGGTCTTTAATTGGCATCCCACTTACCTAACTATTTCTAATGGTGTCTAAGGCAAGCTTTGGCAGATTCTCCTACTGATCGAACTTATCTGATCTTTTGGTGAAATTATATTTTGATCGGATCACTTGACTATTCTAGTTGACCCATGTCAGCTAGGTAAATCTATATGACTAATTTAGGAGCTTTTAGACCAACCTATTAATGATCTCTCTTAAGCTGACTTGGTAAAGTCAGTGGAAGGATCATGACAAGCTGGTTCATCTGACCTTCTGATGCGTGCTAATTTATAGCTATGGCAAGTGCATCAGTCGATCAAGTAATAAAGTGAATGAGTAGAGTATCATCCCTAGAGGATTGAAAAATAAGTACTGAAAAGCTCTTTCCTATGCTTTATTTAGAAGATCGATTTATGAGAATAAGAAATTAAAGAACAAAATAAAAATAATAAAAAAATAATTAAAATTTTTTTAAAAAAAATAGAGAGAGTGTAAATTATTAGGGTTTTACACTCAAGAGCAATGGATTACTAAGGCAATCAGTTCACCAACTCAGTCAATACAATATTCAGATTTTTAGATTAATTTTATTTCATGTGACGGTGGAGTCTCTTAATTTATTCACTATCCTTTGGTCCAGGCATAGCAAAACTATTAATATTTATTAATTATCCTTTGGTCCAGGTGTAATTTAAATAAATATTAATGCATTAAGTTTTGTGAAACCCTCTAATTAAAATACGCTGCGTCCAAAGCGCACTAAAATTCCCGCATGCATATGAATTCTAATTTGATTCATAATACAAGGTATATAATCAAGAAGCATTAACATAGATGTACTTGGTCCGTAACATCTATGTTCATCAGATCAATTAGAAGATGGCCAGTAATCTAAAAGCATTAAGATCAGATTTATATACTCCTCATGAATAAAATTTAAAAATAAATCATACTGAATATTGCATCAAAAGAGTGGCTACACCTTAGCCTTAGTAAAAAAAATTTAGTTCATGATAACAAGTTCAAAAATAGCAAATAAAATAAAAAGCATAGAGAAATTAGACTGTTTGATTGCTGAAATTGATTCTCTGTTGCTCTTGATGTGGAGAACTTGGTGAAGAAGAAGATGCTCCTTGATCGATGTCTTGATTGTCGAAAAAAAATCAAAAACCCTTTTTTATTTCTCACAAATCACTCTTCTCTTTCTACTCTCTCTCCTCTTTTTTTTTTGTTTTTTTTTTTCTGACTTCTCTCTCTCTTTCTCTCTATCTCTCTTTCTCTCTATCTCTCTATCTCTCTCTCTCCAATTTTTTTTTTCACGACAATAGTAGATTTTTATAGATAAAGAGTTTGATTTCCTCCCAAAATCCATCAAAAATTAGGTTTAAGACTCCCAAAATAACTCAAATTAAGATCTGGGTAATTCTGCCCGTTAGATGTTGATCAAACGGTCCAAAAATCACTCAAAAATCCCTTAAAATAATCCAGATCAAGTCGGATTTCATATTAGCCATTGGATCAACCGTTGGATCGAATTTGGGCCGTCCGATCGCATAGAAAGAAGCCTTCTGATCTTTAGTTTAACGTCAGAATGAATCTCAACCGTTGGATCTCGATCGGGAGCCGCGGATGCCATCCATCAGCGCCTTCATTTCGGCCATCCGATCAAGTTTCAGTGAATGCCGCCTGTTGGATCAGACAAAATTTCCAAATTACCCTTCATAGACCATGCGTGAGCTCGGTGTTGCATGGACCACCGCGTTCTTCAGCCAATCGAGCGCACTTTATGATGTGAAATTCCTGAATTGCCCTTCAGATGGTCCATCGTGCGCCGCAAAAAATGCTGACATCATCCTGACATCAGCGTTACGTCAGCGGGTCGGTTTGCTGTTGCGATCGAACCGGACCGAACCGCTGAACCGGTTTGAATCGAACCATTTTTTTTTTTTGAAATTCAATTCTAGGCTCGTTTGAAATCTGTTTTGCCTGAAATTTATTTCATCTGAATCAAAAAAATAAGATCTTCACATTGATGGCCTTCTTTCCTACATAAGATTAATAAAAGTATCAATTTCTAAAGAAATAGATTAATTTATTTTATAATTTAATACTTTTATTAGTATATTTTTACCACTTATCACACCCCCCAACTTAGTCATTGCTAGTCCCTTAGCAATATTTTATTTAATACCATGTTTCAATAAGATTATCCATCACAAAGATAAAATCTAGGATTAAAGTTCAAAAAGTTTAGAAAATACTGCTAACTAAGCATTGAGCTTCAGAAGCAAATTTTTCAGTCAATACAATTAAAAACTTTCTTAGAGTACATCAAAGATCTATAGCACTTGTGTTCGTGATGACTAACTTTAGCATTTCAGTATTAAATTAAAAGAACAAAAGTATCCTTCTCTTATCACCTATTTTGGTCAATTTTCTATACATTCTCAATTTTATACTCATGAATTAAGGTAGCTTTCACACTGCCTTTCTCCTTTTTTTTCTTTTTTTTTTTTTTTTTTTTACTGTGCTGAGCATCCTGGCCTTTCCTTCACTATTTTACGTGAATTTCCACACTTGACCTAGGTGCAGAGACCCAAGTTACTAGGCTTTGGGCAATCCACATATACTCTATCTTTTGCACTTTATTTTTAGGCAGGTAGCTCTTTCCTTAAATTCAAGTTTCTTTGATTAGAATGTATATTAATTATCAATTTTCAGTGATAATTGAATCCTCAGTTGGCCTTATAATCAATACCTACTTTGCCTTGTTAGTGTGCATGTGCAATTAGAAGTGCTAATAATCTTTTAATGACCTAAGTAGGCTGCTAAAAGTTGACCAACTAATCTACTTCTTTAACTCATTACATTCATTAGCAAATAATTCTATCTTTTATCACTTATCCAAGTTTATCTTGCTCAAGATTTTCTTCTTGACACATGGGTTTTTTTTTTTTTTTAATTATTCTACATTATCTTAAAGGAGAAAGAAAAATAAAGGATGTAATAAAGGATAGGAAGGAATACACCTGATTTGGTTTAGTCTGGTTCTTTGGAGCTTTGAAATTTTGCTTGAGCTCTTATCATTGATTTTTCTGCAAAATTGAAAATACACACCAAAGCAGTAAAAGAGCAACAACAAATTACTGAAAAATAAAAGAAAAGAAAAATGATCAAAACTAAAAAGAAAAGAAACAACCTATCTAGTAGTTCTGATTTATAGTCTTCAGCTTGACTTTCTTTGAGTTCTAAAGTGGATCAATCCGGTGCCACTTCAATTGGAATACTTTCATGTTTGATCGAGTCCTTCTTTCAATTTGACATTGCTCGCTTTTATAGTCTCAAACCTATTTTCTACAGAATTCTCATATAATGGATTGTCAATAATATCAATTAGAAAATAAGTTTGATTATCATCAGTTATGTTTAGTATCTTTGAAAACATTAAAAGTAACTTGTTCGTCTTGGACTCTAAGAATTAATTTTTCTTGTTGAACATCTATTAAAGCTCCTCCAGTAGCTAAAAAGGGTCTTCCCTAAAATAAGGGGTACATCATAATCTTCTTTCATATCAAGAACAATAAAATCAACAGGAAAAATAAACTTGTTTACCTTTACCAAGACATCCTCCACTATACCTCTTGGATATTTAATGGATCTGTCGGCTAATTGAAGAGTAATAGTGGTAGGCTTTGGTTCTCCTAGACCCAGCTTCCTGAAAATAGAAAAAGGCATGAGATTAATGCTTGCTCCTAAATCACATAAAACTTTATCAAAACTACAATCACCAATAATGCAGGGGATAGTAAAACTCCCTGGATCTTTTAACTTCTGTGGTAATTTATTTTGAAGTATTGCTGAGCATTCTTCATTCAAATTTATTCTCTCATGCTCCTTCAGCTTTTTCTTATTTGTTAAGATTTCTTTGAGAAACTTGGCATACCTGGGCATTTGAGTAATAGCATCTACAAAAGGAATATTAATATGTAAATTCTTTAAAATTTTGAAAAAGTTAGAAAATTTCTTATCTGGATGCTGTATTTGTCTCTCTGGGAATGGTAGTGGTGGCACGTAGGGCTTCACATTTGGATCAGCAAATCGTATACCTGGAGACCATCCATCTGCTGGTTGTTTTGGTGACTGACGAATTTTAGTTGATGGTTCCTTATTTGTAGTTGGCTCTTCAGTCTCATTCTTCTGATGTGGCTCCTCCAGCTTTGTACCACTTCTTAGGGTGATAGCATTGACTTGCTCCCTTGGATTTGTCTCCGTATTGCTTGGCAAGGATCCTTGAGGTCTCTCGGAGATTATCTTAGCCATTTGACCTATTTGCATCTCCAAGTTTTCGAATTGCTGCTGTTTGGTCCTGCCTAAGTTTGGCTTCCAAATTTTTTATAGTTGCTTCTTGGTTTTGCATAAATTTGACCATCAGCTCTTCCATGTTGGACTTCTTTTCAGGTACTTGGAATCCCGGGGGTGGCTGTTGTGCTGCATTTTGATTGCTCCATGAGAAATTTGGGTGCTGCCTCCACCCTTGATTGTATGTGTTGGAGTAGGGATTGTTTTGTTGCGGCCTGAAAAAATTACCAATATAATTAGCTGTATCAGTTGTTTTAGCAAAAGGATTACCTGTCTGGCAATTGCTCGTATCGTGTCCTCCTCCACATAGGTCACAAGTAATGCTCTGAACATGCATAGCTATTCCCTTTAAGTTGTTGACTTCGGCTCTAAGGGCTGCAATTTCAGCTAGTAAGGTTGGCACGCAATCTACTCCCTGCACAGCTGCTAGTCTTTTTGGCATCATGCGTTCTGTCTGCCATTGATAGCTATTTGATGCCATCTCATCGATCAGATCGAAAGCTTCTTCCTCCATTTTTTGATTAATGGTTCCTCCTGCTGCTGCATCAATCATAGAATGATTAGTAGGAGATAAACCATTATAGAAAGTTTGTACCTGAAGCCATACGGGTAGTTGATGATGTGGACATCTCCTCAGCAGTTCCTTGAAATGCTCCCAAGCCTCATATAGTGTCTCCATGTCCATCTGCATAAAAGAAGTGATATCGTTGTGCATCTTGGCAGTCTTGGAAGGTGGAAAGTACTTGGCTAAGAATTTTTGGGCTAGGACATCCCAAGTTGTGATAGAACCTGCAGGAAGAGAATGAAGCCAACTCTTAGCTTTATCCCATAAAGAGAAAGGAAATAACCTTAATCTAATAGCATCATCCGACACCCCATTAATTTTAAAAGTATGCAAAGTTCAAGAAAATTAGAAATATGGGCATTCGGATCATCATGCATGTGTCCACTGAATTGGACAGTTGATTGAATCATCTGGATCATCGCCGATTTTATTTCGAAGTTGTTTGCTCGTACAGGCGGTCTCCTGATGCTCGAAGCTGCATCGGACTACAGATGGTGTGATATAATCATTTAATGGAACGATGTACTGGTCGAATAGCTTCATGCTGTCCTTCAGTCGCCATATCCAATCCTAGATTGATGTCGTTAGGATCTTCAGCTGCCATGTTTCTTTCTTGTTGTAGTCTTCTAATGGTTCTTTCAATTTCTGGATCTAAAGGTAGTAAGTTACTATGTCCAGTACGTGTCATGCACTAAATTTTTTTTTTTAAATAATAAAAATTAAAAATAAATTTCTAAAGTAAAGCTAGGATCAAAATTTTAATATTATTTTAGACACAATCCCGGACAACGGCGCCAAAAACTTGATGCGTGCTAATTTATAGCTATGGCAAGTGCACCAGTCGATCAAGTAATAAAGTGAATGAGTAGAGTATCGTCCCTAGAGGATTGGAAAATAAGTACTGAAAAGCTCTTTCCTATGCTTTATTTAGAAGATCGATTTATGAGAATAAGAAATTAAAGAATAAAATAAAAAAATAATTAAAAATTTTTAAGAAAATAGAGAGAGTGTAAATTATTAGGGTTTTAAACTTCAAGAGCAATGGATTACTAAGGCAATCGGTTCACCAACTCAGTCAATACAATATTCAGATTTTTAGATTAATTTTATTTCATGTGACGGTGGAGTCTCCTAATTTATTCACTATCCTTTGGTCCAGGCATAGCAAAACTATTAATATTTATTAATTATCCTTTGGTCCAGGTGTAATTTAAATAAATATTAATGCATTAAGTTTTGTGAAACCCTCTAATTAAAATACGCTGCGTCCAAAGCGCACTAAAATTTCCGCATGCATATGAATTCTAATTTGATTCATAATACAAGGTATATAATCAAGAAGCAATTAACATAGATGTACTTGGTCCGTAACATCTATGTTCATCAGATCAATTAGAAGATGGCCAGTAATCTAAAAGCATTAAGATCAGATTTATATACTCCTCATGAATAAAATTTAAAAATAAATCATACTGAATATTGCATCAAAAGAGTGGCTACACCTTAGCCTTAGTAAAAAAAATTTAGTTCATGATAACAAGTTCAAAAATAGCAAATAAAATAAAAAGCATAGAGAAATTAGACTGTTTGATTGCTGAAATTGATTCTCTGTTGCTCTTGATGTGGAGAACTTCGTGAAGAAGAAGATGCTCCTTGATCGATGTCTTGATTGTTGAAAAAAAATCAAAAATCCTTTTTTATTTCTCACAAATCACTCTTCTCTTTCTACCTCTCTCCTCTCTTTTTTTTTGTTTTTACTTTTCTGACTTCTCTCTCTCTTTCTCTTTGTCTCTCTTTCTCTCTATCTCTCTCTCTCTGGTTTTTTTTTCACGACAATAGTAGATTTTTATAGATAAAGAGTTTGATTTCCCCCAAAATCCATCAAAAATTAGGTTTAAGACTCCCAAAACAACTCAAATTAAGATTTAGATAATTCTACCTGTTAGATGTTGATCAAACAATCTAAAAATCACTCAAAATCCTCTTAAAATAACCTAGATCAAGTCAAATTTCATATCAACCATTGGATCAATCGTTGGATCAAATCTGGGCCATCCGATCGCATAGAAAGAAGCCTTCTGATCTTTAGTTTAACATCGGGATGAATCTCCGCCATTGGATCTCAACCAAGAGCTACGGATGCCGTCCATCAGCGCCTTCGTTTCGATTGTCCGATCAAGTTTTAGTGAATGCCGCCCGTTGGATCAGACAAAATTTCTAAATTATCCTCCATAGACCATGTGCGAGCTTGGTGTTGCATGGACCACCACGTTCTTCAGCCAATCAGAGCGTGCTTTATGCTATGAAATTCCCAAATTGCCCTTCAAATGGTCCACCATGTGTCGTGAAAAATGCTGACATCATCCTGATGTCAGCATTACGTTGGCAGGTCAATTTACTGTTGCAATCGAATCGAGCCGAACCGCTGAACCGATTTTCTGAACCGGTTTGAATCGAACCATTTTTTTTTTTTGAAATTCAATTCTGGGCTTATTTGAAGTCCATTTTGTCGGAAATTTATTTCATCTGAATCAGAAAAATAAGATCTTCATGTTGGTAGCCTTTCCTATATAAGATTAATAAAAATACCAATTTCTAAAGAAATAAATTAATTTATTTTATAATTTAATACTTTTATTAGTATATTTTTATCACTTATCACCTTCTTTCTTTAAATTAAATCAATTAAATTCTCTAAAATTATTAGATCCTTAAAATGAAATAGTTATTATGATAATTAGATCATAGCCTCCCACTAAGTGGATGATAATGAATCCATTAGTTGGATAATCATTGGAGGCTCATAGATCTGATGCTTATCTGCTAATGAAATTATCATTCATAATATGATTTCTTGATTGCGTCTCTCTAAATAGTGGTTAGGTTGATCAACCATAGTTGGGCTTAATCATTTATTAGTTGGATCAAGTATGATCATGTTAATAGTTGGACCTAACTGAGACTTTCAGTGGAGGCCCTAGTCAGCTGAAAGGATACCCCGGGTAAAATTAAATTACTAAAAATTATTTAAAAAAATAATTAGTTATGAATCTATCCTTAGATGTACATGAATTGACAAACCATTATTGGGCTTATGTGCAATCTATGTGAATTCTAGTTTCCACTAAGGAATTAAGGTAATTCCTCGAATTGGAGGTAGAGGCTACCAATTCGAATAAAATAGTGGAAGGAACCTTTTGATTAAAGTTTAAATCTTTAGGTTCAATGAATCAATTACTAATTAGGCTTTTGATTCTCTTTTATGTAGTTAAACCCTAACCATAGTTGCTCCATTCACTATTAGATAGTGATAAACTTATGAGATCCAACTTCAATAATAAGTATCAAAAGTTAAATGTTGTTCAGCAGCATGAAGTGATTTGTACTGGGGCTTCTAGGCCTAGTTTAAACATATGATCCAAGAATAACCTAGATCAGATAGAATGCTTCCACTATAAGAAGCATGGGCATTGAAAGAGAAATTATTCTTGGTATCTTGATTTCCATGATCCCAACAGGCTAAAAAAGAGAGATGAGCAAGTAGTTGCTAATCAAAAATATTATATGATAATACCTTATAATTTTTCTATTTGTGATACTTCTACTTGGATATTAGATACCGAAAGTTCAGTCCATATTTATAATATATTGCAAGAACTTCAAATTAGTAGAAGATTTGAAAATAATGAGTGATTCCTAAATGTTGGAGATGAAAGGACTATTCTAGTTCTAGTTATGAGAATAGTTCAATTTATTCTCAATACTAATATCATTTCTTTAAATGAATGTCATTATTATCCTTTCTTTCTGATGAATATAATCTCTGTTAGCCTTTTGGCCAAATATAGTTATCATTTATCTATAAAGAAAGATTATTATGATATCTTTATGAATGATATTACAGTAATGCAAGAACAATAAAGAAATGGTATTTATATTTTATCATAGCCTGTGAGTGTAATGTACACTTCTAAAAAACATCCTAGATTAGATAATATCTCTGATATCTACCTATGACACTATAGGATAGGTCACGCAAACAAGAATAGGATAAATAGATTGACTCAAGAGAAAATCCTCGAAGTTAGTGATTATGAATCACTTCCAACCTATAAATCTTATCTTCTTGATAAAATGATTGAGTCACCTTTTACTGAAAAAGGTGAGAAAGCTTCTGAACTCTTAGGTCTAGTATATACTGATGTATGTGGACCAATGAGCATAGGTGCTAAAGGTGGATACTTTTACTCATTACTTTCATAGATGATCTATCCAGGTACGGATATGTTTATTTAATAAAACATAAGTCAGATTCATTTGAACTATTCAAAAGATTTCGAAATAAAATAGAAAAATAAACTAAAATGAGTATTAAAACTCTTCGATCAGATTAAGGAGGTAAATATCTATCTAGTAAGTTCTTGATATATCTATTAGAGAATGGGATTCTTTCATAGTGGACTCCTTCGGGAATACCGCAACATAATGATGTATCAAAAGGAGTAATTGAACCTTGTTAAACATGGTTCAATCCATGATGGAATTTTTTAGTCTATCTATTTCATTTTGGGGTTATGCTCTTGAGACTGCATGTTATGTATTGAACAATATACCGAGTAAATCTATCATAAAGACTCCATATAAGATATGTGCTGGAAATTATATCCTAAAGCCAATCATCTAGGTTATAGATGGTTGAGCTAAATATAATTATACTTAAATTATTAATAAATAAAATTATTATTTTGACCTTTTCATCACTTTGTGCATCTTTCTGTAATGAACTCCTCGGTGATGAAGTCCTTAGGGCTATTTAGACTCGACAAAGGAGGATTTATTGTTTAGTCCTTAAATTAGTTCACGACCAAATGATACACCATTACTCAGGATGACAACATATTGAGTATAGGTCATTGTGTGCCATAACTGTTGGTTGTCCTCTTAATAAAGAAGTATGGAGATACTATTATGGCATGCAGGTAAAGTGTAGAGATACATTTTACTGAACGTGATCCAATTGTGGAGCTCTCTACTATCAAGAGTTGCTCGCGAAGGATATGGGTATAAGTATCCCTTAGACTTGAGACTACCGTGGTGACTTGAAAGCAACTCACTGTACTTAGGTACTGAACTATCTAAATTTCTAATTCAGTAATGGAAGGCTACTGGGTGCAGTCAAGTACTTATGAAGTCGGTGTGTATGTCAAGATGGGATTGATCCCTTCAAGTATTGGAGCAAGTGCATCACTGTATTTCAATTTAGCAAACCCTCAACTGAGGTAGTCCATGTGATGGACACTAAATTTTAAAATACAGTATGATTGAATTTTCTAGAATTGGCAGTAAATCCTAGATCATCCTTTGAGCATCAGGGTCAAGAGGATGAATTATACGATAATCATATGCCACAGGTTCATCATTATTGTGTTGCGACTTTTTGATTGATCCGAATGTCTGGTATCACTACTAGATGGTCACATTGATTGGTATAGAAAATTTATTCCTATGCTATTGGCTTAGGATTCGAACCTATGGGGTCACATACATAAAAATTTCTATCTGATCTGATGGCTGATCATGAGTCCTGATGATCTAGGATACTATGGTCAAGAGTTTCACTGGATTGGGAATCTATGATCAAGAGTCCCACTGGACTGGAACTCTGAGTCCTACTCATCTAGGACTTTCTAATCAGGAGTCTCACTAATCTGGGACTCTAAGGTCATAAGTTTCATTCGTTTGGGACACTGGGTTCAAGAGTCCCACTAGATTGGGATTCTTCAGGAGTTTCATGTTGATGAAACTATGTTGTCCAATAATCCATCCAATTTGAACTCTCATATTTTTGAAGGATTGATTAGTAATTTAATTACTAATTAACATAATTTAATTGAATAATGAGGATTTGATCAAATCTGATCGAATTGGATTCGATTGGATTTGACCCATAAGGTCATGAGATGACCTAATCGCTATGAGAGATTTGATCCTCATTTGATCAGGATCTGAACCTAATTAATTTTTAATTTGATTAAAAATTAATTAAATTGGGTTAAGCCTAATTTGATTAGATTTAACATAGTCTAATTGGGTCTAGATTAATTAGTTTGGTTGAAACCAATTAGGACCAAGTCAAATAAAGTTTGAATTCAAACTCTCCCATGCGCCCACCATCTTTGACTTTTTCACTCTTGTTCCATGCCCCAAAATTTTTTGTAAATAACTTTTCTCATGCCCAGAAGGTTTTTGTGCCCCCTCTCTTATCTACTTTTGACCTGGTCTAAGGGTTGGACTGGTTCAAAGTTAGTTGAATTTTGAATTCAACTTAATTGGTTGAGTAGTTTGAACACATCCTTATCCTTATCTGATTCCCATGCCCACCAAATATTTTCATGTAAATTTTTTATGCATTTCAGAGAGTGGATGCATAGAAGGAGAGTCCTTCTATGCATAAAACTCCTGGGTGGGCATTGGGAATGGGATAAGCACTTGCTTGAATTTTGAATTCAAGCAAGTGGTTGAAACCACTTAACCTCCCTCTTCATAACTTTTAAAGGGTATTTTTTTGTGCGTGCGTGAGAGAAGAGGGAGGCTACATAGAGGGATTTCTAAGAGAGAGAAAATCAGAGAAGGGGGGCTTGTCCTATGCATGGAAGGGTCAACTATAATTCATGTGCCAACTTTTCTCACATGCCTCTTCTCAATTTTTCCTTCCTTATATCATCCATCATAAGAGGATCTAAGGTGGGTGTAAGGTAGAGGAAGAGTCCTTCTTCTCATAAAAATTTGTTTCACAGAAAAACTCCAAAAAGAGAGGGCGTGAGAGGGTTTCCGATGTGTCATGGTTTTTCGGTGAGTGAAAAACCCTAGGGTTGGGACCCTGGGTGGGGGTGGAGAGATTGAGTGCTGTGAGCATCAGATCGCCACCAAACTTCAGACACCGACTCATCATCCTCATACTCTATATTTTGATTTTTTAGAGTATTCAAAAAATCAAAAAGAAGGTGATCGATTGGATCGATCGTAATCAACCATCAAAGATCCCGACAAGGAGCTAGCACTTTGGTGGAGCTGGTCGAGACCAAGAGCTCTGTGTGGATCAACCATAGAGGTCGGACGAGTGTGCATGATAAGTGGTAAAAATATACTAATAAAAATATTAAATTATAAAATAAATTCATATATTTTTAAGAAATTGATACTTTTGTTAATTCTATATAGAAAGAAGGTCATCAATATGAAGATCTTTTTTTTCTAAATTAGATGAAATAAATTTCAAGCAAAATGGACTTCAAAGGAGCCCAAAATTAAATTTCAAAGAAAATAATAAAAAAAAAAACCGATCAGTCCAGTTCAAATTGGCTCAAAAAAATTAGCTTAGCAGATTGTCCGATCTGACCGCACTCAGATCAATCGCCTGCTGATGCCATGCTTACGCAGCGCTGACGTCAGAATTTTTTGCGGCGCACGGTGGATTGCTATAGAGGGCATTTCAGAGATTTCACAAGGACAAGCATGCTCCGATTGGCTGAAGGAAGCATGGTCCATGCAACGCCGGGCTCACGCACGGTCTATAGAGGGTAATCTAGGAATTCTACCTAATCCGACCGACATTGTTCATTGGGATTTGATCAAATGGCTGAAATTTATGCGCTGACAAATGGTGGATGCAGCTCCCGATCGAGATCCAATGGTTGAGGTTCATCTCGACTTTTAACTAAGAATCTGAAGCTCTCCTATGCACGATCTGATGGTCCAGATTTGATCTTCAAGGCTGATCCAACGATCCAAAAATATTCCAACTTGATTTGGGTTTTTAAATTGATTTTTGAGTGATTTCTGGCATGTTTGATCATCATCCAACGGTCAGAATGATCCAAATTTCAATCTGAGTTGTGTTAGGAGTCTTAAAACCAATTCTTTTAGGATTTTTTGAGGGATTTCGAAAAAAAACTCTTCTCCTTAGCCTATTTAAGGACCCTATTGCTGTTACTACCGAGGGAGAGAGTTTTAGGAGAGAGTTTTGGGAGAGAGTTTTAAGAGAGTTTTAGGAGAGAGTTTGAGAGAGAGTTTTAAGGGAGAGTTTTAAAAATAGAGAGTAATAGAAAAAAAAGAGAGATCTTTAGAGAGATTTTAGAGAGGGTTTGAGAGTTTTAAGGGAGAGAGAAGAGAAAGGGCTTTTATTTTTCTTCTTTTTTTTTTCTTCCGACAATTAGGACATCGATCAAGGGGCTTTTCTTCTTCTTCATCGAGTTTTCCACACTAAGAGCAACAGACAATCAATTTCAGCAATCAAACAGTCTAATTTCTTCATGCTTTTCATTTTATTTGCTATTTTTGAACTTGTTATCATGAACTAAATTTTTTTTACTAAGGCTAAGGTGTAGCCACTCTTTTGATGCAATATTTAGTATGATTTATTTTTAATTTTAAATTTTATTCATGAGTAGTATATAAATATGATCTTAATGCTTTTAGATTACTGACCATCTTCTAATTGATCTGATAAACATAGATGTTACGGACCAAGTACATCTATTTTATTGCTTCTTGATTATATACCTTATATTATGAATCAAATGAGAATTCACATGCATGTAGGAATTTCAGTGCACTTTGGACACAACGTATTTTAATTAGAGGGTTTCACAAAACTTAATGCATTGATATTTATTTAAATTACACCTAGACCAAAGGATAATTAATAAATATTGATAGTTTTACTATGCCTGGATCAAAGGATAGTGAATAAATTAGGAGATTCCACCATCACATGAAATAAAATTAACCTAATAATTTGAATATTATATTGATTGAGTTGGTGAACTGATTGTCTTAGTAACATATTGCTCTTAAGTTTAAAATCCTAATAATTGCACTCTCTCTATTTTCTTAAAGTTTTTAATTATTTCTTTATTTTATTCTTTAAATTCTTATTCCCATAAATCGGTCTTCTAAATAAAATATAGGAAAGAGCTTTTCAGTACTTATTTTTCAATCCTCTAGGGATGATACTCTACTCACTTCCTTTATTACTTGATCGATTGGTGCACTTACCATAGCTGTTGATTAGCATGCATCAAGTTTTTGGTGCTGTTGTCGGAGATTGTATCTAAAATAATATTAAAATTTTGATCCTAGCTTTACTTTAGAATTTTATTTTTAATTTTTATTCTTATTTTATTTTTAAAAATTGTTTAGTGCATGACATGTACTGGACATAGTAACCTACTATCTTTAGATTCAAAAATTAAAAGGACCATCAGAAGACTACAACGAGAAAGAAACATGGCAGCTGAAGATCCTAATGATATCAATCTAGGATTGGATATGGCGACTGAGGGACAGCATGAAGCTATTCGAGCAGTACATCATCCATTAAATGATTACATCACACCATCTGTAGCTGATGCAGCTTCGAGCATCAGTAGACCGCCTGTGCAATTAAATAACTTTGAAATAAAATCGATGATGATCTAGATGATTCAATCAACTATTCAATTCAGTGGACACATGCATGATGATCCGAATGCCCATATTTCTAACTTTCTTGAACTTTATGATACTTTTAAAATTAATGTGGTGTCGGATGATGCTATTAGATTAAGGTTATTTTCTTTTTCTTTATGGGACAAAGCTAAAAGTTGGCTTCATTCTCTTCCTGCAAGTTCTATCACAACTTGAAATGTCCTAGCCTAAAAATTCTTAACTAAGTACTTTCCACCTTCCAAGACTGCTAAGATGCATAATGATTTCACTTCTTTTATGCAAATAGACATGGAGACACTATATGAGGCTTGGGAGTATTTCAAGAAACTACTGAGGAGATATCCACATCATCAACTATCCGTATGGCTTCAGGTACAAATTTTCTATAATGGTTTATCTCCTACTAATCGTTCTATGATTGATGCAAAAGTAGAAGGAACCATTAATAAAAAAATGGAGGAAGAAGCCTTTGATCTGATCAATGAGATGGCAGCAAATAGCTATCAGTGGTAGATAAAACGTGTGATATCGAAAAGACCAGCAGCTGTGCAAGGAGTAGATTACATGCCAACCTTACTAACTGAAATTGCAGTCCTTAGAGCCGAAGTCAACAACTTGAAGGAAATAGCTATGCATGTTCAGAGCATCACCTGTGACCTATGTGGAGGAGGACACGATACAAGCAATTGCCAGATAGGTAATCCTTTTGCTAAAGTAACTGATACAGCTAATTATGTTAGTAATTTTTTTAGGCTGCAATAAAACAATTCTTACTCCAATACATACAATCAAGGGTGGAGGCAACACCCAAATTTCTCATGGAGCAATCAAAATATAGCACAACAGCCACCCCCGGGGTTCCAAGTATCTGAAAAAAAGTCCAACATGGAGTGCTGATGGTCAAATTCATGCAAAACCAAGAAGCAATGATAAAAATTTTGGAAGCCAAACTTAGGCAAGACCAAGTAGCAGCAATTCGAAACTTGGAGATGCAAATAGGCCAAATGGCTAAGATAATCTTCGAGAGACCTCAGGGATCCTTGCCCAGCAACACGGAGACCAATCTAAGGGAGCAAGTCAATGCTATCACCCTAAGAAGTGGTAAAAAGCTGGAAGAGCCATATAAGAAAAAAGAGACTGAAGAGCCAACTACAAATAAGGAACCATCAACTAAAATTCGTCAGTCACCAAAACAACCAACAGATGGATGGTCTCCAGGTATACAGTTTGTTGATCCAAATGTGAAGCCCAACGTGCCACCACCATCATTCCTGAAGAGATAAATACAGCATCCAGATAAAAAATTTTCTAACTTTTTGAAAATTTTAAAGAATTTATATTTTAATATTCTTTTTGTAGATGCTATCACTCAAATGCCCAAGTATGCCAAGTTTCTTAAAGAAACTCTAACAAATAAGAAAATACTGAAGGAGCATGAGAGAACAAATTTGAATGAAGAATGCTTAGCAATACTTCAAAATAAATTACCACAGAAGCTAAAAGATCCAGAGAGTTTTACTATCCCTTGCATTATTGGTGATTGTAGTTTTGATAAAGTTTTATGTGATCTAGGTGCAAATATTTATCTCATGCCTTTTTCTATTTTTAGAAAGCTTGGTCTAGGAGAACTGAAGCCTACCACTATTACTCTTTAATTAGCTGACAGATCTATCAAATATCCAAGAGGTATAGTGGAGGATGTCTTGGTAAAGGTAAACAAGTTTATTTTTCTCATTGATTTTATTATTCTTGATATGGAAGAAGATTATGATGTACCCCTTATCTTAGGGAGACCCTTTTTAGCTACTGAAGGAGCTTTAATAGATGTTCAACAAGAAAAATTAATTCTTAGAATCCAAGATGAATAAGTTACTTTTAATGTTTTCAAAGATACTAAACATCCTGATGATAATCAAACTTATTTTCTAATTGATATTATTGATAATTCAGTATATGAAAATTCTATAGAAAATAGGTTTGAAAGTATGAAAGCTAGCAATGTCCAATTGAAAGAGGGCTCGATGAAGTGGCACCGAATTGATTCAACTCAGAACTCAAAGAAAGTCAAGCTGAAGATTATAAATCAGAACTACTAGATATGTTGTTTCTTTTCTTTTTAGTCTTAATCATTTTTCTTTTCTTTTATTTTTTAGTAATTTATTATTTCTCTTTTACTGCTTTGGTGTGTATTTTCAATTTTGCAGAGAAAAATCAATGAAAGCTCAAGCCAAATTTCAAAGCTTCAAAGAATCAGACTGAACCAAATCAGGTGTATTCCTTTCTGTCCTTTATTGCACTCTTTATTTTTCTTTCTCCTTTAAGACACTGTAGAATAAGTTAGGGAGTAAAAAAAGAAAAATTAACTATGTGTCAAGAAAAAAATCTTGAGCAAGATAGACTGGATAAGTGATAAAAGATAGAAATATCTGCTAATGAATGCAATAAGTTAAATAAGTAGATTAGTTGGTCAGACTTTTAGCAGTCTACTTAGGTCATCAAAAGACTATTAGCACTTCTAATTGCACATACACACTAACAAGGCAAAGTAGGTATTGATTATAAGGCCAACTGAGAATTCAATTATCACTAAAAATTGATAATTAATATGCATTCTAATCAAAGAAACTTGAATTTAAGGAAAGAGCTACCTGCCTAAAAATAAAGTATAGAAGATAGAGTATATGTGGATTACCCAAATCCTATTAACTAGATCTCTACACCTAGGTCAAGTGTGGAAATTCACATAAAACGATGGAGGAAAGGTCAGGATGCTCAGCACATTAAAAAAAAAAAAGGCAGTATGAAAGCTACCTTAATTCATGAATATAAAATTGGAAATGTATAGAAAATTAACCAAAATAGGTGATAAGAGAGGATACTTTTATCCTTTAAATTAATACTAAATTACTAAAGATAGTCATCGTGAACATAAGTGCTGTAGATCTTTGATATACTTTAAGAAAATTTTTAATTGTATTAACTACAAAATTTGCTTCTGAAGCACAATACTTAGTTAGTGGTATTTTCTAAACTTTTTGATCTTTAATTCTAGATTTATCTTTTTGATGCATGATCTTATTGAAACATGGTATTAAATAAAGCATTGCTAAGGGACTAGCAATGATTAAGTTAGGGGGTGTGATAAGTGATAAAAATACACTAATAAAAATATTAAATTATAAATTAAATTTATATATTTTTAAGAAATTAATATTTTTGTTAATCTTATGTAGGAAAAAAGGCTACCAATGTGAAGATCTTATTTTTTTGAATTAGATGAAATAAATTTCAAGCAAAACGGACTTCAAACGAGCCCAAAATTGAATTTCAAAGGAAATAAAAAAAAAAATCGATCGGTCCAATTCAAATCAGTTCAGAAAAATCGGCTCAGCAAACCACCCAACCCAATTGTACTCAGATCAACCACCCACTTATGCCACACTTACGCAGCACTGATGTCAGAATTTTTCATGGTACATGGTGGACCGCTATAGAGGGCATTTCAGGGATTTCATAGGGACAAGCACGCTCTGATTTTTTGAAGAAAGCAGTGATCCACACAATGCTGGGCTCACAAATGGCCTATAGAGGATAATCTGGGAATTCTACCTAATTTGATGGATGCTGTTCATTAGGATTTGATCGAATGGCTGAAATTTATGCACTGACGAATGGTGGATGCAGCTCCCGATCGAGATCCAATGATTGAGATTCATCCCAACTTTTAACTAAGAATCTAAAGCTCTCCTGTGCATGATCTGACAGCCCAGATTCGATCTTCAAGGCTAATCCAATGGTCCAAACAAATTCTGACCTGATTTAGATTTTTAAATTAATTTTTAGGTGATTTCTAGCCCATTTGATCATCATCCAATGGTTAGAATGATCCAGATTTCAATCTGAGTTGTGTTAGGAGTCTTAAAATCAATTCTTTTAGGATTTTTTGAGGGATTAAAAAAAAACTCTTCTCCTTAACCTATTTAAGGACCCTGTTGCTGTTACTACTGGGGGAGAGAGTTTTAGGAGAGAGTTTTGGGAGAGAGTTTTAAGAGAGAGTTTTAGGAGAGTTTTAGGGGAGAGTTTTAAAAATAGAGAGTAATAGAAAAAAAGAGAGAGATCTTCAGAGAGATTTTAGAGAGAGTTTGAGAGTTTTAAGGGAGAGAGAAGAGAAAGGGCTTTTATTTTTCTTCTTTTTTTTTCTTCCGACAATCAGGACATCGATCAAGAGATTTTTCTTCTTCTTCATCGAGTTTTCCATACCAAGAGCAACGGACGACCAAATTCAGCAATCAAATAGTCTAATTTCTTTATGCCTTTTATTTTATTTGCTATTTTTGAATTTATTATCATGAACTAAATTTTTTTTACTAAGACTGAGGTGTAGCCACTCTTTTGATGTAATATTCAATATGATTTATTTTTAATTTTAAATTTTATTAATGAGGAGTATAAATTTGATTTTAATGCTTTTAGATTACTGGCCATCTTCTAATTGATCTGATGAACATAGATGTTACAGACCAAGTACATCTATGTTATTACTTCTTGATTATATACATTGTATTATGAATCAAATGAGAATTCATATGCATGCGGAAATTTTAGTGCGCTTTGGACGTAGCATATTTTAATTAGAGGATTTCATAAAACTTAATGCATTAATATTTATTTAAATTATACCTGGATCAAAGGATAATTAATAAATATTGATAGTTTTGCTATACCTGGATCAAAGGATAGTGAATAAATTAGAAGACTCCACTATCACATGAAATAAAATTAATCTAATAACCTGAATATTGTATTATGAGTTGGTGAACCGATTGCCTTAGTAACATGTTGCTCTTAAGTTTAAAACCCTAATAATTACACTCTCTCTATTTTCTAAAAATTTTTAATTATTTCTTTATTTTATTCTTTAAATTCTTATTTTCATAAATCGGTCTTCTAAATAAAATATATGAAAGAGCTATTCAGTACTTATTTTCCAATCTTGTAAGGATGATACTCTACTCTCTTACTTTATTACTTGATCGACTAGTGCACTTGCTGTAGCTATAGATCAGCATGCATTAGTGCGGCTATAGCATGACACCACAGCTTCTTCCAGTGAATTTAGATCATGGAGATTAGCTATCTGCACATAGATATCGAGTTTTGAACTCATATCAATCAGTAGATTCAATTTACTGATCGATCATATTTAAATTTCAAATTATATATTAGCATATCTAAATTCTGAGTAGGATTTATTTGATTAGATCAATGCATGCAATAGATTAATTTTAGATTAATCTAATTCTTTTGCTCCTATATAATTCAAAAATATTTTGAAAATGAATGCTTTTACCCTGCTCGATTTTCTTCAATGGTATTAGAGCCAGGCTGCTTGACATGTCTAATATGTAATTAAAAATTAAATATTAGTATATTTGATATGCTTAATCTATATAACTTAGTAATCGAAAATGAATGAGTCACCAAGCCATCCGATCATAAGGGACAAGTATGGTTTAAAGGCCATGTCCTTTCATTCAGTGGGGATCCCTTATGGCGGTAGGGATGCCACCGTAAACTCATTCAATAAGATGAACAGTGAAAAGATTTTAATGATTGAAATTATTTCAATTAAAAAATTAAATATGAATGTATTTTAGATTAAATCTAAAAGGTTGATTCATAGTTTAATTTTTATTATTTTTTATTTTCTATTTAAAACTAGCAATAGATTGCTATTTGAGAAATGAGCCGACCCATTTCTGAAATGAGTCGATCCATTTCAAAAATAGAAAATAAAAATCTTTCAAAATTTAAAAACTATTTTTGAAATGTCGAACCCTAACCCATCAGCTCAAAAACTTAATTAAAAGAATTAAGTGTTGTCTTCTAGATTCTAGAATTATGAATTAAAGATCCTAAGACAAAATCATAACACTATGGGTTAAAGGGTTAGATGAATTAGGTCCATTAATTGGATTAGACCTAAGGTTAGTTAAAGAATGGATTAATCTAGCGTAATTGATCAAATCTAACCAAGTATTGAATTAGATTAGATCAAGGACACTCTAGAATCAACTCCAATAGTTATAGTTGGACAATTCCATGTCTTTAACTAGACTAAGATGGACTTGATTCATGGCTACATGGTTAAGCCCGATATTGCTAGATTGATCAGATTAAACCTAATTAATCGATTAGTGTCTAAGGTAAGTTTGGCAGTCTAGTTCAGTGGTTTTTAATTGAAAGCTACTCTCACTGATTCGATCTTTGACGAGTTAATAGCATATCCCTTCCACTGATCTCACTTATCTGGTTGACATGATCGATTGAAATTTGATTAGATCACTTGGTGATTTGGACTAACCTATGTCATTAGGAATCAGTTTGACTAATTTCAATCAATAAGACTAAATAAGGTGCCCATGAACCTAAATTGATCCTAGTCCTAACCTATTGACTTGATGAAGTTAGTGGAAGGAATTGACTTGGTGAAGTCAGTAGGAAAATTTTGGTCCATATCCTTTCTATCCTTAAATCACCTATAAACTAAATCTTCTAAATTATTAGGTTCTTAAAATGACTAAGTTATGGGGATAATCGAATCATAGCCTCCCATTAAGGTGAATAGTAATAAGTCCAATTTTCTGGGTGAACATTGGAGGTGCCTTACACCTGGTGTTTATTTGGATATTGAAATTACCATACATCATATGATGATTAGGTTGCACTCTCTTAAAGATGATCAGGTTAGCCAGAGCTTTTCTCGGGCCTGATTATCATTGATTTGATGCACCGAAGTCAATCATGTTAATGGTTGGACCTAATCAGACCTTTTCAGTGGAGGCCATAGCCTACGATTTGGCATCTAGGGCAAAATCTAAATACTAAAAATTATTTAGAAAAATAATTGATTGTAAACCTACCTATAGATGCACACGGATTAGCCAGAGCTTTTCTCGAGCCTATATGTAGTCTATGTGGATTCCAATATCCGCTAAGGAGTTAGTATAATTCCTCGAATTGGAGGTAGAGGCTATCAATTTATTAAAAATAGTAGAAAAATCTTTAGACTAAAGTCTAAGTCTTTAGAATTAATTAATTTGAGTACTAATAAGATTTTATTTTTTTTTCAGATAATTAGAATGGCTAGAGTTAGTCCGCTCCATTCACTGTTGGATAGTGGCAAGTATTTAGGATCTAAGAACAAGAAGTCTAGTATTGACCCTAATAAGACAGATCCTAAGCAAAATTATCCTCTTAACCAAATAGGCTAAACAGGAGAAATCAGTAAGTGGTTGCTGATCAAGGCTGTTATATGATAATATCTTGCAATTTCTTCGTATATGATATATCTACCTAGGTATTAGATATCAAAAGTCCGATTCATATATGCAATTCATTGTATGGACTTCAAATTGATAGAAAATTTGAGAATATTGATAGATTTCTTAATGTTGGGGATGGAAGTCAAGTTCCAGTCCCAGCATTGAAAACTCTTGAACTATTTTTTAAAAATAATAGTATCATTTTAAGTGACTATCACTATTGTCTACCTTTTATGATGAACATAATATCCATTGGGCTTTTGGCCCAAGATGGTTATAGTTTATCAATAAAGAGATATTATTGTGATATCATTATGAATGATGTCATAATAATGCAAGGATAATTAAGAAATGACATTTATATTTTATCACAGCTTATTAGTGTAATGTACACGTCGAATAAATGACTAAAACTAGATATTATCACTAATGCTTATCTTCGGCACTGTAGGCTAGGTCATATAAAAAAGAATAGGATTAACAAGTTTGTCACGGAGCGTATCCTTGACATTGATGATTATGAATCATTGAATATCTGTGAGTTCTATCTTCTTGGTAAGATAACCAAATAACCTTTTACTGAAAAGGGTGAGTGGGCCATTGAGCTTCTAAGTCTAGTATATACTGATGTATGTGGACCTATGAACACATATGCTAGAGATGGGTTTTGTTACTTCATTATATTTACTGATGACCTATCTAGGTATGGGTACGTCTATCTTATGAAAAATAAATTTGATTCATTTGAAATATTCAAACAATATCGAAATGAGGTAGAAAAATAACTTGGGAAGAGTATTAAAACTCTTCGATCTGATCGAGGAGGGAATACCTTTCCAACAAGTTTCTGACATATCTAGGAAAGAATGAAATTCTCTCACAATAGACCCCTCCTGGAATACCACAACATAATGGTATATTTGAAAGGAAGAATCGAACCCTATTGGACATGGTTCGATCCATGATGGGGATTATAAGTCTGTCGATTTTATTTTAGGGTTATGCAGTAGAAACTACCTATTTTATTTTGAATAATGTTCGGAGTAAGTCTGTTACAAAGACTCCATATGAGATATGGACTGGGCGTAAGTTGACACTCTCTCACTTTAAGGTTTGGGGATGTCCTACTTATGCTAAACATTTGTAGTCGAAAAATCTTGGACCTAGATCCGATAAATGCTTGTTCATAGGGTATCCCAAGAAAACTAGGAATTATTACTTCTACCTTGCTGAAGAACAAAAGATGTTCGTTAGTTATTAGTGTAGAATTTGGTTGATGTCCGATCGAGCTGGAGTGGAGGACGAGGTCGCTAAGTCCCATCCAGAGTCGATGGTGGTGGCTCCGATAGGACCCTCCGACGATCAAGTTAGCTCTTTTTGCCAACAAAAATGGAGTACTCAGGAGAGAGTTCGATAGAGTTTTTAGAGGGAAAGAGGAGAGCCTAGAGAAATCGTATCTGGATGGTCCCTTTTTATAGACGGAGCCTATGGCGGATTGATGGTGACAGCCATATCGTCCGATAGTGGGCCGCATGGGGTTTGCTATGGAGAGAGAGATATCACCAGACTGATAGTGTCGGCCATGTCGTCCGATCATGGGCCGCATGCGATTTGCTACGGAGAGAGAGGTGTCGCCAGACTGGTGGTGGCGGCCATGTCGTCAGATCATGAGCCACATGGAGTTTGTTATGAAGAGAGTGGCATCATCAGACCGATAATAGCAGCCATATCGTCTGGTAAAAACATGCATTCGGGGTCCAACTGAGCTAGAGGAATCTGGAAGAAGTTTGGCTCCTAGAAGAATCTGATTGTATGAGCAATCTGAAAGGAGGTCGGCTCCTAAAGGAGTTCAACTGTAGGAGTGATCCAAAAGGAGTCCAGCTCCTGGAGGAATTCTACTACAGGAGCAATCTGAAGGGAGGTCGGCACTTGGAGGAGTCTGACTGCAAAAGCGATTTGGAAGGAGTTCGATTTCTAAAGGAACCTAGCTGCAGGAGCGATCCAAAAGGAGGTGGGCTCCTGAAGGAGTAATCCGAAAGAAGGTCGGCTTCTAGAGGAATCCGACTGCAGGAGTGATCTGAAAGGAGTCCGACTTCTGGGGAAATCCATTGCAGGAGCAATTCGGAAGGAGGTCGGCTCCTGAAGGAGTCTAATTGAGCTAGAGTAATCCAAAAGGAGTCCGACTCTTGGGAGAACCCGACTGCAGGAGCGATCCAGAAGGAGGTCGACTCCTAGAGGAGTCCGACTGTAGGGGTGATCCAAAAGGAGTCCAACTCCTAGAGGAACCTCGCTGTAGGAGCGATCTGAAGGGAGGTCAGCACCTAGAGGAGTCTAATTGCAGGAGCGATCCGAAAGAAGTTTGACTCCTAGAGGTGTCCAATTAGAGGAGAAGCTTGGGAGGAATTCGGTTCCCATAAGCGTCCAACTAGAGGAGTGCGGAGGGAGTTTGGCTCTCGTAGGAGTCCGATTGAAGGAGTGCAGAGAGAGTTCGACTCCCATAGGAGTCCGACTAGGGAAGAAGCTTGGAAGGAGTTTGGCTCCCATAGGCGTCCGACTAGAGCTCAGTCATTGAGAAGTTTGATTAATTGAAGGGATTTGGCTAAGATCCAACTGTTGGGAAGTTCGGTCGGCTAAAGGAGTTCGGCTAAGGTTTGGCCATTGGAGCTCTTTCATGATCACCGATTGCATTGGGGTAAGCATCAGGTTGGACTTCAGCAGGAGTGAGGTTTATCCCCAATAATAGTCGCCCCCACTTTCAAGTTTGAAACTCGAAGAAAGGGAGTACAGAAAAGGTGACTGTCGAAGTCCTCTTCAAGGCTTTGCACCAATTTAGGTTAAAGCTCGGGGGAGATCTTATCTTCAACTAATATTAATGTTAAAGTTGAGGCTCGGAGGAATCCTGCCTCCAACCGAGGTCCAGGAAGATCTTGTCTTTTGTTGATGTTGCGGTTGAAGCTTGAAAGAGATCCTATCTCCAGTCGAGGTTGAAGTTGAAGTTGAGGCTCGGGAGAGATCTCATCTCTGATCGAGGTTGAATTTGAAGTTGAGGCTCAGGAGAGATCTCATCTCCAACAATCGAGGTTGACTCGATCACTCGGAAGAGATCTTATCTCTAGCCGAGGTTAAAGGAGATCTTATCTCCTGTAGAAGCTCAGAAAAGATCTAATCTCCAACAGTCGAGGTTGACTCGGTTGCTCGGGAGAGATCTTACCTCTAGCCAAGGTTGACTTGGATGCTTGGAAGAGATCTTATCTCCATCAGACAAGGATGAAGGTAAAGCTCAAGGGAGATCTTATCTCCAACAGCTAAGATTGAAGGTTGGGCTCGGAGAAGATCTTATCTCTAGTAGCCAAGGTTGAAGGAGATCTTATTTCCAGCAGCCGAGGTTGAAGAAGATCTTATCTTTTATAGAACTTGAGGGAGATCTTATCTCCAATAGCCGAGGTTGACTCGTTTGCTCGGGAGAGATCTTATCTCTAGCGAAGGTTGACTTGGACGTTCGGGGGAGATCTTATCTTTGATAGTTGAGGTTGAAGGTAGCTTGGGGGCGATCTTATCTTTCAGCAGCCGAGGTTGAAGGAGATCTTATCTTCCTATTGAAGCTCGGGAGAGATCCTATTCCTCAACAGTCGATGTTTGAGGTTGAGCTCGGGGAATCTCTTATCTCCAGCAGCTGAGGTTGAAGGTTGGGCTCGAGGGAGATCTTTACTCCAACAGTCGAGGTTGAAGAAGATCTTATCTCTCCTATTGAAGCTCAGGAAGATCTTATCTCCAACAGTCGAGATCGAAGATTGACCTCGGGAGAGATCTTATCCCCAGGGTGAGTTGAGGAGATAATCTTATTCTCAACAGTCGAGGTTGAAGGTTGGACTCGGAGGAGATCTTATCTCCAACAGTCGAGGTTGAAGGAGATCTTATCTCCTATTGAAGCTCGAAAGAGATCTTATTCTCAATAGTCGAGGTCGAAGGCTTGAGCTCGGGAGATATCTTCTCTCCAGCAATCGAGGTTGAAGGAGATCTTATCTCCTATTGGCGAAGACTTTGAAGCTCAGGAGAGATCTCATCTCTAGTTGAGGTTAAAGGTTAAGATTGGAGGAGATCTTATCTCAGTAGTTGAGGTTGAAGGTAAGCTCAGGGGACATCTTTTTCTCCAAACAGTCGAGGTTGAAGTTTGTGCTTTGGGAGATCTTATCTCCCATCGGCGAAGACTTTGAAGCTTGGGAGAGATTCTTATCTCTAGCCGAGGTTGAAGATTCAGCTTTGAAGGAGATTCTTATCTTCAGCAGTCGAGATTGAAGGGTAAGCTTGGGGTGATCTATCTCTAGCAAGCCGAGGTTGAAGGTTGGGCTCGGGGGAGATCTTATCTCCAGCAGCCAAGGTTGAAAGGTAAAGCTCGAGGGAGATCTTACTCCAGCTGTCGAGGTTGAAGGTTGAGCTCGGGGGAGATCTTATCTCCAACAGTACTTGTTAGATTGAAGATAAAGCCTGGAGAGATCTTATCTCCGCAGCAGGTTGAGCGAAGATCTTATCTCCCATCGGTGAAGACTTTGGAAGCTCAGGAGAGATCTCATCTCTAGCGAGATTGAGAGGTTGAGCTCGGGAAAGATCTTATCTCCAGCAGTCGAGGTTGAAGGAGATCTTATCTCCCATCGCGAAGATTTTAAAGCTTGAAAGAGATCTCATCTCTAGTCGAGGTTAAAGGTTGAGCTCGGAGGAGATTATCTCCAACAGCCAAGGTTGAAGGTAAAGCTCGGGGAGATCTTATCTCCAACAGTCGAGGTTTAAGGTTGAGCCCGGGAGAGATTTTATCTCTAGCAGTCGAGATTGAAGTTTGTCTCGAGAGAGATCTTATTTCCAACAGCCAATGTTGAAGGAGATCTTAGCTCCCAATCGACGAAGACTTTGAAGCTCAGGCGAGATCTTATCTGTAATCGAGGTTTGAAGGTTGAGCTCAGAGGAGATCTTATCTCCAGCAGCCAAGGTTGAAGGTAAAGCTCGGAGGAGATCTTATCTTCAGCAGCCGGGTTTGAAGGTACAGCTTGGGGAGATCTTATCTCCAATAGTCAATTTGAAGGTTGGACTCGGAGGAGATCTTATCATTCAACAGTCAAGGTGAAGGTAAAGCTTGTGAGAGATCGTTATCTTCAGCAGCCGAGGTTTGAGGTTGAGCTCGGGGGAGATCTTATCTCCAGTAGCCCAGAGTTGAAGATAAAGCTTGGGAGAGATCTTATCTCCGATAGCCATTGTTGAAGGTTGGGCTCGGGGGGGATCTTATCTCCAGCAGCCGAGGTTGAAGGTGTTAGATATATGTGCCCTAGAAGCCAGAATTGGCTGACACTTGTAATACACTTCTAGGGGCAAAATTATAATTTTGACTAATATCAATAAAATGGGTTATTTTCTATCACATATGTGTATTTAGTGTCTGTGATACATCCTTTGAGTTAATGGTAATGATAATTCATATTTCAAGAGTTGAAATTTAAGACAGTGAATAATCATTATTAACTTCATAAAATGCTTCCGACCATAGGATCATCCGAGGATGGTGATCAGATTGGAAGGTTGGTGTACAATTGCTTATCTTTGTAGATGAGTCTTAAGTCTACGTGTGGAGACACCGGAGCGAGAGTTAGGTACTCGTTTAGAGAATGAGGGCACTGAGCGTGACCACCTGAGTAGTCATTAGGGAGTCTACCTTCTCGTCAATTGACTGACTCGATTGTGCAGTAGTGTGTTTGGTTCTTTGACCTGAGGTGCATCGGTAGTTCACCTTTGAGGGGTGTTATAGTTTGATATCCATTACTCGATTCCTAGGCCATTCGGAACCCTGAGGTGTATGTTGGCTATAAGCATGTTCATTGTAGGAACTGGATGGCATCAAGATGGATCTATCTACCTCGAGTGGTAGAGGAGCAGCCCTTTGATAATTATGAGAATCAAGTTTATTGAGTCCATGGCCATGGTAGAGTGAAATAATAGAAATATTTCTATTTAGATTTTCACATCGGACTCGAATCGAATGATTACATCTTATGACAGAGAACTAGGGTTTGACGAGTTTACCTTAACCCAAATCTGATCGGGGCTCCAAGATAGAAGAACTTTCACACAGGTAGCTACACAAGAGGTTTGCATTCAGCTCTGATGGGTTGCCACCATATACTGCTAGGTGTTCACTGGTGGATTTTGAGTGCAATTAGAATGTTTAGATGATCGATCATTCTAGTTGTTCGAATCAGAAGAGTTTGATCCATCGAAAGGAGTTTCGATGATGTCGATGATAGAGATCATGACATATCCCATACCATATAGAACTGAACCTAACTGTGGTCACACAAATAAGGGTTTGAATCTAGTGATCATCAATTGAACTGGTCTAGTTCAATATTCTGAATGAGATTCAATTAGGTTCAAGAAAAATCGTGCTTAGCCACTCGATTGAGCCTAACGTTCTTCTTTTGCTATCATAAATAAGTTGTCCTGTCTGAGCCAAAAGAGTTTTGGCGTCAATCAGAGGCCTTCATATGGTCTTGACTAGGAGTGTCCAAGTCAGAAAAGTTATCTTATTTTGTTAAGACATTACCTGCCATTTTGGTCACCTGCGATTCTTGTTCTTTGACTTTGGTCAAAAGTCTACCTTTTGCTGGTCAATATGATTACCATTTACACTGACTTTTGACCCCATGTCTGCACCTATTAGGAAGAGGTGGGGGCCTGTCCCCCTGCCAGAACTAGCAAGGAAGAGGGCGCACGCCACCCTAGGCGTGTGCCCAAGTTGGAGGCACCTAGGAGTCCTTGTTGGACAAGGACTCCATCTCCTTTTTGGATTCCAATTAGATTTCTCCTAAGAATCAACTTTGACTACTCTTAGGCGCCCTCTAAGGAGGAATCCAGGGGACTCTATTCCCACCAATCAGATTTAGATCTGATTTCACAAAGCGTTGTGATTGGTTGGGAAGAAGAAAAGTTGGATCATAGACAGTCTATAAATAAGACCCTACGCCCAACTCAGATTAAGTTTGAAGAACCCATGCCCTAAGGCTGCCTCTCCTCCTTCTTCCTCCACACTAAACTCATCTTCTCCCTCTCCTCTCCACATCCAAAAGGAGTTTTGGACCTTGGTTGGTGCAATCCAGATCTAAGAAAGGCGACTGAAAGCTAGAAGGCTGCACTGCTGCAAAGGACGACTACTGATCTTCAAAAGGAGTTTTGAAGATCCTCTAGATCAGATCTAGATTTAATTTTTGGAGGCATGATAGAGAAGAAGAGGATCTCTAGATTCTGCCTGAGTGGATACCGATAGAAGGCCAGGCACTTGCATGGCTAGATCCAGAACCTTCTGCTACAAAATAGGATTCATCAACGTGGTTAATAGGATTATCCCAAATCAGGTAAATTAATTCATTGTTTAATTTATTCTTATTTTATTTTATTTATTAAAATAAATAAAAATTAGATCTAAAATATCTTAGATCTGATATAGATCAAAGAAAAAAATTTTTGAAATATATCTCTTGATCTGATCAGATCTGAACGAACCTGGACCGGGAAAATCAGGATTTCCCTTCAACTGTATCAGGAGCCACGGTTCTAAATTATTTATATCTGATTTCAAATTTATTTTAATTAAAAAATAAATTGATGTTTAAGAATCACGCTGAGATGTTTGATCAGATCTGAATTAGAAAAATTAATAATTAAATGATTGGATCTAGATTTTAGGAAATATGCCATGACCTAGTTTCTAAATAGAATAGTTCATATAGAATAGTCCTTGCATGTTTTTGATTTAATCTGATTTAATCATATTTAGATCCTTTTATTTACCTATTTTATTGATATCTTAAGTATTATAGATAATATCTAAAAATAGCAAAATAAAATTATTTATGTTTACATATATGAGATATGATGGTGATGCATGTCTATGAACTAGTTGTAGAATATGTTCTACATAGTTTGTCTAGATTAGAATTTATTTTGATTAGCATCAATTTAATTTATAATTTTTTAAAGATTATTAGTAAGATAATTTAGATTCAAAAATATGCATGAATTCGATACATAGATGTATGCAAATTGCCATGTTTAAGATCTGATTTGTATATGAGATATGAGATATAGATCTTAAAAATTGTTTTTGTAGTATTGCTGTTCCTGATTAAGACGTTCCTCATTGGGCCGTCCGTATCATAAGACGAAGAAGAGTATTTAAAGGCCCTCATCTTCCATTCGATTGGGTGTTCTTATGATGGTAGGAGTGCTGCAATGTTCGTCCTTAATCAGAAAACCCAAAACTTACTTTTCTACAAAACCCTAGATCCTAAAACCCTAAGGGTTTTATTGTGCATATTTTTTATTTATGAACCATCTCACTTAATTAATAAATTAAGATTATGGAATAATCTATATTAGGTCTAAAATTGAGAATTTTAAGGATTCTCAAGACATTATTCATAAATTGGGTTTCGGGCGTTGGGTAGCTCAATTAGGTCTATAGCGATTGATCGAATATCGAATCCAAGAGTTGGCTAGATGGGATCAATAATGCTTAAATTTGATTTGTGCCTAATAGGGATTTTAAGTTGGGTCAGATCGAGTCCTAGATTCAGCGACTGTTCAAGCAAGCCTAATTTAGTAGCTTCGATGGTTATATCTGGATTGGTGGCTAACCCAATTGGTTCTTAGCGTTCAACTATTATTTGGTGATCTAAGGTAAGTTTGGCACCATACGACGACTGGTTTGTAATTGGAAGCTACTCGACCTGAATGCGTTCTTGTATCGAGTTAATGCATATTCCTTTCTCACCGGTCTCACTTCCTGTGCCAATGATTACGTTGACACAAGTTCTGATTCTAAGTGTGTCTATGAGTCGTACACCTAATGTGGTTTAGTCTAACGGTATGACTATAGGTCATAATTGTGCTTGAAGCGTTTAATGAGATCTTTGAATCATTCTCCCTACAGAAAGATTAGTCTGCAGGTCTTCCACCATTTGTATGACGTGCGGGCCCTTCTCCGGGTTGATTGTTCTTTGGCTGGATTACAGTGCCTCAGTTGCATCGGGAAAGACGCAACCATGTCTATTAGTGCATTTCTATGTGATTGCTGGCTGGAGGTATTGATGTTTGGGCTCAAATATTCTTGGATACGGTTGAGAGACCTCAAATTAGGAACTCAATCTAATATGCATAAATGAATGGTAGTCTGAACTTAACTAAGGAAGTGGATCAATATTCTGGAGATATGGTTGAGTTCATGGAATAGAGACATGTGTTGGGTGCACCATGATTAGAGGAAATCATTGAACAAGAGTTGTTCACTCATTTGGCTAAACCATCACCCAATAAACTATAGGTGAGGTGATGAGTCAGTCGGTAGACCGCACCACCCACTAGACTCATTAAATCATGGAGATTTTTGCATCTCTACAGAGAGAGTTGGAATCTGTGAAAAATAGTGGAAGTTATTGTTTAAAATTCAAATTCTAAATAAATTGGTCAAGTCCTAATTATAATATCGTAATTAGAATCTTTGACTCTCTTCAGGGAAATGATCTGCGTTCAATCCATGGCACGTATCCTGGACACACATAGACTGACCAGATCAATTATAACAGATTGGCTCCGAACTACAAAATTAGTTTTTGGATTCTGAGAAGTTAACCCATGTACTGGACCAGGACCCTCCCACCTTACCAGCCCATCCATCCATTGAACAGAGAGCGTCTCTGGAGAAATGGAAGATGAAGATTATAAGGCCAGATTATACATTGTTGGACTCGATGTCTGATGAGCTCCAGCACCAATATGAGGATTACGGGACTGCTCGCAAAATGTTTGGCTCACTTGTAGGAGATGTTTGGTGAACAGAGTCATGCAGCCAAGTATAAGTCATGAATTGACTTTTTTTAAGACTAAGATGCATGATGGGCAGTCAGTCCAAGATCATTGTCTACAATGATCAAGGACATGGAGGAGCTGAGAAGCTCAGTTGTGAATTAGACTTGGACCTGCAGTTGATATTATTCTACAATCCTTGATGTGCATATGGCAATTCATCCATAATTCCACATGGCATAACTTCAAATTTCTTAGCGAATTAATGATATGCTAGTTACCGCTGAGCTTTCTATGAAAGGCTTCTACAAGGCTCAGTTCTTGCTTGAATGAAATTCTTTCAAAAAGAAAGTCTTATTGAAAAGAAAAGAAAGCTACGAAAAAGCAAAGTGAAGGAACAAAGAAGAGAAGCAGAGCCAAAAAAAAAGGCCATCTCAAAGAAAAGTATTTCCATTGCAACAGCGACGACCATTGGAAGTGGAACTGTCCTACGCTTACCTGCCACCTTGAAAGAACAAGAAGAAGGTCCTTCTGGAGGTATGGCTCGTTATTGAGTCATTAACCTTACGATTCTTCTGCATCTAGTTGGGTGCTTGACTCTGTTTAGTGCTCATTGTCACTTTCATGCAAGATCTTAAGGATGGCTAGCGAGGTTGAGGAATGGAGACATTGATCCTAGCGTCGGTAATGGAGCAAGAAGTTTAGCTGCAGTAGCCATGGAACATACCCCTCTTCGGAATTCCATCTGGTTTAGACTTAGTTTTGAAAGCATTATTATGTGCCTGTAGCTAGCAAAATTTTGATTTCTTTTTCATGCTTAGCACAAGAAGGCTATGTGATCACCTTCTCTTTAGGACCATTTGTACATTTCTTTTTGAAAGAAAATAAAATTGCAAATGGTTTTCCTTAGATAATGTCTTATCGCTACATATTGATGTACCATTCTAACTATCGAGCAAAATTGTGATGCCAAATGACCTAGATATAGTCCAAATGATTAATATCATGGCACCTGAGATTAGAGGTCATATAGCAGAAGATTGGATCAACAAATTTGGGAGAAATGGGCTATTAAGTTCATTGACTTCCGAGTCATATCCAACTTGTGATCTTGTCTTCAGGCAATGACTAAACTTCCTTTTTGTTGGACATGGAGAGAGGGCCATAGTCTCCTTGCCCCAGTCATACAGATGTGTGCGGCCCATTTTGATGTGGCGGCTAGAGGCAATTTTGTCTACTTCATTATCTTTACGTCAGATCTGTTCTAAGTATGGATATGTGTTCTATGAGACACAAGTCTGAAGCTTTTGAAGTTAAAAAATTCAGAATGGAAGTTAGAAAACAAACTGAAATCCATTAAGGTTCTTCGATCAGATCGAGGAGGGTGAATACCTTTAGCTGGGAATTCCTAACTATCTAAAGGACAAATGTAGTCTCTCAATGGACTCCAAGGAACACCTCGATCAACGAGGTTTCAGATGAAAAAATCGAAACCCTATGGATATGGTTCGATCCATATGAGCTTCACAGACCTCCTTTGATTTTTTTGAGGGACACTCATTTGTTAACTTCAATCTATCTACTGAATAGGGTTTCCTCTAAAATTCATTCCTACCACACGCGTATGAGATATGGCACGTTAAGAAACCAAGTTGAGTATCTCAGATTTGGGATTGTTCGGCTCACGTCAAAAGACAAAAGTGAACAAGTTAGGTTTAGGTCCTTTAGAGCTCGATTTCATAGGTAACCTAAAGGTCATTAGGATACTATTTATATATTCAGAAGACCAGCCATGTGATTGTGATGTCGAACATTGCCATCTTTCTTTGAAAAATAGTTATATTCAAGATAGCGGCATTGGAAGGATCTCTCT
>QRFJ01007738.1:0-49823 GCA_006176705.1 Cocos nucifera
AAATTAGAAGAGAGATAAGAAACTATATAGATGTATATATTAATATAATAATATATTAATATTATTATAATTATGGTTAATGGTCATATATTTATTATTAGTTTCATCAAATTATTGAATGGTATTATATTTTTTCTTCATTCTCATTATTATTTAGTACTCAAGCTTCTTTTCAACTGTAATATTTTTTAATTGTAGGAAGTAAGATTTAATTATTATTTTTATATCTTAAAATGCACTATAATTTTGAAATTCTTTGATCTTTTTGAAGCAAGTCCTAATATCAGGTAGTCTGGTTTTATTAAAATATAATGTTCTGTCTATCTTTATTAATAAAATTATTTGAATTGTCTTATTTTTTTGAGTATTGGGTGTGGTATACGGTTGGGTTTATATTGAAAATAGATTATCCCATTGGGTGGGCGGTAGTGGGGGGAGGGGGGGGTATTCCCAAACCTATTAGATATGAGCGATGTGAATCTCTTTTCTTGTCTGATCTGGTATCGATGTGATTGGAAATGTTAGATTATATTAGGTGTTATTTGAAATCGGATAGTATATATATCCTACCCAATCCTACCCATTGCCATCCCAGATTGTGGCAACATTGTATTTCATTTAGGCAAATCTTGGAACATGAATGAGCCTTTGTTAAGAAGTCACAAGGATTGATGAGGTTGAGACTTGAATCTGGATGCACTGATTAGTGAAGTTGATAGTTAAAACTTAAGTCATCCTAAGGCATTGAGGTCCAAAGGAATAAATTAATATGTAACGTATATTGCCCGATAAGTTTGAATATGTACTTCAATGATATTCCAACCTATTTGGACAATGGATACAATTGGCTAGATGGTCACATTAATTGGTAGACAAGAAGTTTTTTTTCTTATGCTAATGGGCTTAGAATTCAAACCTAGGGTCGACATCACGTAAGAAGTTTCTAATTCCTGATCAAAGATGGCTAATCTAGAGTCCCAGCTTAAGACTTGAAACGTCTTGTGAATCAATGAGTCGCCATTAGATTTAGAACTTCTAAAATCAAGAGTTTCATTAGAGCTGGGACTCTATCGTCTAGAGCCCCACTAGATTGGGACTCATCATTAATATGAGGTGTGAGTTTCATAATATGGTACTTCCAAGTCTTGGAGAATATGAGAAGAAAGGATCAGAAAAGATGAAAGAGCAAGCAGCACTAAGCAATATTAGCCGGATAAGAAGGAGTTTTCAGAAACTAGCTAGCTCACCTTAGACTGGTCGGCTAATTGGTAGTGTCGGCTCAGTCCAGGATTGGTTCGCTATTGTCTAAAAAATTTAGTATAGAAAATAGTATTTTTGAGAACTACTGGGCATAGTAAACATAAAGCTTGCTTTCAGCTCAGTGAATTTTTGTAAGTGATCAAGTCATAGGTTAAAGCGTTTGCAGCTTAGTCTAAGACTGGTCGGTCTTAGTGACATGTAGAATACAGTTTTGGTGTCGGGGTTTGTTTGGGTTTGGAAGGGTTTTCTAAGCTAATGGCTTGATCGCTGTTGTATTAGGTATATATAAAAAATAGGTCAAGGATATTTGTATAATTGCTAAGAAAATGAATAAAGCTCTTTTCTTCAAAAAACTCTGTCTCTTTGTTCTCTCTTAATTTGAATCTGATTGTTTGTGTCCCCATTATTTAGGAGAGTCTTTTCTTTGTTACTGGCTAATCACAGTGAGCCACGCCGATTTCATGAGAGGATCGTATCTCAACATGCTGTATTAGAGCAGATATTGCATGAAAGAAAAAAAAAGATACTTAGATTTTTCAGCATCCAGGATCTGCCTGCATCAGATTTTTACTTCTAAATCTTCCTTATCTTCTTTGTGGTTTATGCTCTTATTTAAGGTGAAGTTGGTTAATAGAGAAGAATAATACAGAATATTGGAAAAGAGGAATCTAGGCTATATAGATCTTCTTTGAAAGATAGTTTTCTTAATGTTTGATAGCAGAAGGATGTTAGGTTTTGCTTGTAGCTTGATTATACTCATGGGATCAAGTAGATTCAAAGTGAATTTTGAAAAGTTTGATGGCAAGAAAAACTTTAACCTATGGCAGCAAAGGATAAAGAACTTATTGGTTAAGTAGAGGATCAACAAGGTCTTGGTAAGAAAATAGTCGGAAAGGATTAGTGCTAAGAATTGGAAAGAGTTGGAAGAGATTGCTTTTAGTATAATTAGAATGTGCTTGGCTCATCAGGTGTTGCCCAAGGTTTGTATAGAGATCACAATGAAGGAGCTCTGGATGAGACTGGAGAATACTTATATGGAGAAGAACATGATCAATAAACCATGGTTGAAAATGTAGCTTTACAGTCTAAGGATGTCCGAAGGTGGAGATCTTGTTGTACATATCCAAAAGTTCAATCAGGTATGTTCTGACATGATGAGCTTGGATGTGAAGATCGACAAGAAAGATCGGATGCTGTTGCTACTATGTTCTCTCTCAGGTTCTTATGATGGTCTCATAACAACTTTAGTTAATGGTTAAGAGATCCTGAACTATGAAGAGGTTGTTGGAATGCTCAGATCAAATGAGCAGAAGGAGAAGATCTATAAGGAAGATCCTAAGTTTGAGGTCTTGGCTATGAATGAAAGATAAGAAAGATCAATAGAGAAGGCAAAGAAAAAAATTCAAGGGTAGGTTAAAGTCTCAAGATCAGAAGAAGATATTAAATGCTATAAATACATCAGCCTAAGATACCTAAGGAGAAGATTTCTCTTTTGAGTCAGAAAGAAAGGCACAAGAATGATGTGCGTTTAATAATAGTGGAGAAAATTTGCTAGTTATATCAGATAGATCCATAGAGTGTGATACTATATGGATGTTAGATTCAGCATGTTCACACCACTATACTTCTTATCATGAGTGGTTTGCTACCTACTAAAAGATCGATGATGGAAGTATCAGCCTTGGAGATGATCATCCAGCAAAGTAGCTAGAGTTGCTCTATCAAGAATGAGATGTAATGATAGAATCATTCGTACATTATCAAATATAAGGCATGTACCAGATTTGAAGAAAAATCTAATTTCTTTGGGCTACTTGGAGAAGCATGGTTATGCTTTTAGTAGTTAGGTTGGGAGTGGATGCTTGAAGATTTTTAAGGGAGCTTTAGTGGTGATGAGAGGTATAGAAGACTGAGCAACAATTTTTACAGGATGGAGGACTCAGTTGTGAATGATAGTGTAGAGATGCTAGCAGCGGCATAGGAGGAGCAGCTCTATATCGATTGTGGTACTATCGGATGGATCACATGAGTGATTGAGGACTTATAGAACTTAGTAGAAGATAGATGATCTTAGTCCTGAAAAAGAAGGGCATTGATTTATGTGAGCTGTGCATCTTTGGCAAACAGCATAGGATGAAGTTTGCCACCAGTTTCAAGCGTAGTGAAGGAGTGCTGGATTTAGTGCACTCGGATGTGTGGGGACCGGCTCCTATACTAGCTAGAGGTAGGGCAAAGTGTTTTATCATCTTTATTGATAATTACTCAAAGGTGTGGAATTATCTGATTATAGAGAAGTCAGAAGTATTTGCCTAGTTCAAAATCTAGAGAGCTGAGATAAAGAAGAAGTCAAGGAGATAGGTGAAGTACCTGAGGTTGGATAATGGAGGAAAGTATACAAGCCTGGAGTTTAGAAGGTACTATGAGAAAAATGATATCAAATGCCATTACACAGTGAAGATGACCCTCCAGTAGAATGGTGTCATGGAGAGGATGAATCGGATACTAATTGAGAAGGCACGGAGTTTGAGGCTACAAACATCACTTCCAAAGTCTTTTTGAGGTGATGCCATAACTTTTTCTTATTTCTTATTAATCCCTTATCGTAAGTTGAATAAAGGCATTCTAGAGGAGGTCTGAAATGAGAAGAAGGTGGAGCTTGGCCATCTGAAAGTTTTTGGTTGCCCGATCTATGCACATATAGAGGCAATCGAGAGGAGTAAGTTGGACCCAAAATCTCAAAGGATGATCTTTATTGGATATCCATAAGGAGTCAAAGGATACCTACTATAGAATCTTAAAGCATAAAAGTCAGTAATTAGCAAGGATGTCATCTTTGATGAGAAGAATATCTTGGAGAGGTCTGGGATATAGGTGGAACTGAAAAAATGAAGATGAACAGAGGTGGCTTGTTAGAGATAGATAGCATGCAGTCTACATCTACTTATAGGAGTGTTCCTATTAAGGTGAAGCTGGGTAGGAGAGTATTTACTCAAATGGAAGACCAGTATGGAGAGCCAGCTATTCAGATGGATGTGCAGAAGGAGTCATAGACTTCAGGCAGGAGCAATAAGCCAGTAGAAGTGGCTTTGCATAAGCCCCAGCATACTATCAGAAAATCGATTAGATATGGTATTGATGAGGCTATCTCCTATACTCTCATCATTGCTAATGGAGATCCAGAGAGCTATACAGAGACTATGGAGAGTGAAGACCATGAGTCATGGATGTAGGCCATGATGGAGGAGATGAAATCACTAAAAAAGAACTAGACATAGCAGCTGGTGGATCTTCTAGAAAGTGCTCGACCTATTGGCTCAAAGTGCATGTTTACTAAGAAGGAGGCACCTTCATAATAAGGTGGAGTCAAATTCAAAGCAAGGCTGGTAGCAAAGAAATATTCACAGAGAAAAGAATTTGATTACATTGAGATTTTCTCTCCTGTGGTGCACCATACTTCTATTCGGGTTTTACTATCATTGATGGCACAACATAACATGAAATTGGAATAGTTGAACGTGAAGATGATTTTTTTTCATGAGACTTTGGAGGAAAGGATCTACATGAGACAACTAGATGGTTTCATAGAAATTGAAAAGAGGAGAATGTGTGTTTGCTCAGAAGGTCACTGTATGACCTGAAATAATCCTCTCATCAGTGGTATCACAGATTTGATAGTTTTATTTTAAGCCTAGGTTTTAGCATATGTGAATATGATTGCTATGTTTATGTCAAGAATGTAGATGACAATAATGTCTTATATCTACTATTGTATATAGATGATATGCTTATAGCCAGTAGAAGCATGAAAGTTGTGAAAAGATTGAAAGAAGCATTATCATCTAAATTTGAGATGAAGAATCTAGATCCAGTAAAGAAAATCCTTGGAATGGAGATTTGCAGGAATAGATGCAAAGGAGTGCTCCATTTGTCACAAAGAGAATATGTCCAAAAAATTTTGGAGAAATTTGGTATGGCGAAGGCCAAACCTGCAGAGACACCATTGTCGAGCCACATATTTCTTTTCAAGTATCAAAGCTCCTATTCAAAAGAGGAGAGAGAATATATGGATAGAGTCTCTTATGCAAATATTGTAGGTAGTGTGATGTATACCATGGTATGCTGTAGATTAGATATAGCACACACAGTGAGCTTGATTAGTAGATACATGGCTAACCCTGAGAAGAAATACTAGAAAGCATTGAAGTGGATATTGAGATATCTACAGGGAATAAAAGATTATGGTTTGGTATTTGATGGATAGCCTGAAAGATTTGAAGAAAAATTTGTAGAGATTTATGGAGGTTTAGATCTTCTAAAAGGATTTGTAGATGTAAATTATGCTGATGATCTTGATATAAGAAGGTCTACTACTGGATACCTCTTCTGCATGTTTGGTGGACTAGTATCTTGGAGATTAACTCTTCAGCTAATCATGGCATTGTGTACCACAGAGGCCAAGTACATTGAAATAACAGAGGCTGCAAAGAAAACTCTTTGGCTTGGAGGCTGATTGTTGAGATAAGGGTGGAGCAGAGCAAGGTTACACTGTATAGTGACAGTTAGAGTGCTCTACAGCTAGTATAGAACTTAATCTATCATGCTCGCATAAAGCATATAGACATGAGATATCATAGGATCAGGAAGCTACTAAAGGAGGGTGAAGTGGAGCTGATGAAGGTCTATACCAAGGAGAATCGGTCGGATGCACTTATAAAGATACTCTCCAGAGATAGCTTTCAAATATGTGTGGCATAGATGGATCTGCAAGGAAGAGCTGAGTTCATAAGCACTTAGAAGTACCAAGACGGAGAATGTGAGCTCAAATATGGTGCTCCCAAGCCTTAAGAACATGAGAAAAAAAGTCATGAAAAGATGAGAGCAAGCTAGCAAATAAATTAGCCTGGATAAGAAGAGTTTTAGAAACTTAGCCAGCTCACCTTGAGACTGGGTCGGCTAAGTTGGTAGGTGGATCAGCTCAGTCCAGGATTGAGTCAGCTATGTCTTAAAAAAAATTCAGATAGAAAATAGTATTTTTAGAACTACTGGCATGGTACATAGCTTGGTTAGCTCAGTGATTTTGTAAGCCGATCCAATCATAGGTTAGTTGGCTCAGTCTAAGACTGGGTGGCTCAGTGACATGGGATCAGTTTTGTGTGTGGGTTTGTTTGGGTTTGGAAAGTTTTTCTTTAAGCTTGGGGCTTGATCCTATTGTATAGTATATATACAAGAAATAGGTTAAGGATATTGTAATACTAAAAAACATTGAATAAAAGCTTTTTTCTTCTAGAAAACTCCTATTCTCTTGTTCTCTCTTGAATCTTGAATCTATTGTTTGTGCTTCCGCATTAATCTTAGGAGAGTTCTTTTCTTGTTGCTGGCTAATCACCAGTGGCCATGCCATTCTCTGAGAGGGTCATATCTCAATAGAGGATTAGTTAGCAATTAGATTGCTGATTAGTTTGATTTGATTGAATAATGAGGTTTGAATCAAGTCTAATTAAATTGAATTTAATTGGGTTTGATCCAATTAGGTTATGAAATGACCTAATCACTAAGAAAGATTGATCCCTAATTTAATCAGGGCTTGGGCTCAATTAATTTTTAATTTAATTAGAATTTAACTTAGATGGTTTAAGCCTAATTTGATTGGATTTATTCTGATTTAATTAGGTCAAGCAAAACAAGTTTGGTTGGAGACCTAATTGGATAAAGTCTAGAGTCCAATTGGATTGGACCGCTCTCTAGCACCTTGACCCTTTGACCACCGCCCATTCCTCCATGAGAATTCATATTCTCATGAAGGAATATGTGCACCCTAGAGGTCTCACACCCCTTCTCTTCATGCCCAAGTGGATAAAGATGAGTTGGTTAAAGTTTGAATTCAAATGAGATTTGAATTTAAAAGGCTAACCAATCCATTCTCATCCCTTCGCACACCATTCACTCAGTTTATTCCATTTTATCACCAATTTAAATGGGATTTTTGAGGTGGGCATGCATGATATGAAAAGTGTCCTTTTGAGTGTGAAACTTTGGGTTCTAGGCATGTGAAACCTAAGAATTTTACCAAGAAAAATTTTAGTGAGTGGCGTGTAAGGGTTTTGGGGTGAGTGCTGCCCTAAGACTTTGACTTAGAATTCTGAAAGTGAGAACAAGAGTTGTGAGTGTCACCTCTCCACCAAACTATCCAGATCTCCTCCTTATTCTCCCTGTGTCCCTTTTGGTCTCTTGGAGCATCCCGACAATTGGAAGAAAGAGATTGATCAAGATTGATTAATATCAGCCGTCAAAGGTTCTAGCGAGAAGCTAGCACTCTGAAGGAGCTGATCGGGACCTAAAGCTTTGTGTGGATAATCTGTAGATGTTGGACACTCTATGTGGCTACATCATGACATGAGGAACCCCAGTCTATAGATTTCGATTGCAGAGATCATCTACCAAACTCAATTATCATGTTCTAAACACAAGTAGAGTAGTAAATAAGATTTACTACTTATTGCTTTCAAATTTTCATATGCATGTATATCATGCCATGATCCTAGAGTAGGGTGTTTTATGATTAGATCATTAGCATGCTTAGATTAATTAGATTAAATTTTAATCTTTTACTATTAATTTTTCAAAAATATTTTAAAATGCATGCTAGAAACCCTTGCTAGTTTTCTTCAATGGTATCAGAGCGTTAGGTTGTATGATATGATATATGCTAATTAAAAATCTAAATTCTAATATATATAATATATTTTAATCTGAGTAGCATAGTAATCAGATTGGGTAGATCGCCTTGGCTGTTCGGTCATAGGAGAAAAGTAGGGTTTCATGGCCCTTTACTTTCATTTGATGGGATTCTCTTATGGAGTGTAGGGGTGCCGCTATGATTATTACTCATGAAGATGAATAGCGAAAAGAATCTTTAGAATAATTTTGGATCTAATATAAGATATTAAAGATCTAAAATTGATTCAAAATTTATGCATAGAAACTAATTCTGAGGTACCGAACCCAAACCCATATCATCCTTATACTTAATTAATAATTAAGAGTTATTTTGTTAGGATATAGAATTGTAAATTGAAGCTCCTAAGACAATTGCATAATACATGGATCAATAGGTTAGCATACATCAGGTTAATTAATTAGGTTAGACCTAAGGTTAGAATTAAAGAATGGACTTAATAAGAGTAGTTGATCAAATTTAATCAAATGTTATTTTTGATTAGGTCAAGGACACTCTAGATCAAAATAATAGTTGTAGTTGGTCAAGTCCATATCTTTAATTAGACCAAATGAACTTGATCTTGGCTTAATGGTCGAGCCCGGATTATTAGGTGGATCGAATCAAAACTAATTAACCAGTTGGTGTCTAAGGTAAGTTTGGCAGTCATGATCGATGGTTTTTAATTAGAAGCTACTTACATAGATTCAATCTATGGTGAGTTAGTGGTATATCCCTCCATCAATCTCACTTACCTAGCTGACATGATAAAATAGATTTTGATTAGATCACTTGGTGATTCGTGTTGACCCATATCAATAAGGTAAATTAGTGTGATTGATTTAGGTGCCCCTGGACCAGCTTATATCTGATCTTCTTTAATCTAACATGGTGAAGTCAGTTGGAGGATCATAATTAACAGGTCAATCTTTTCTCTTCTCTTAAAAGTGGTAACCAAATCCTCTAAATTATTAGCTCTTTAAAATGAAATAGTTATGATGATAATTAGATCATAGCCTTCCATTAAGTTGGATGATAACGGACAATTAGTTTGATAATCATTAGAGGCCCAAAGGCTTGGTGCTTATCTATTATTAGAATTATCATTCATAACATGATAACTCAGCTATGTCTCCATGATGGGTGGTTGGATTGGCCGACCAATGTTGGGCCTAATCATTCATTGGTTAGATGTACTGAGCATGGTCATGTTAATAGTTGGACCTAATCAAACCTTTCAGTGAAAGCCAAAGCCTACTGAAAAGGTACCTAGGATAAAATAATTTATCAAAAATTATTTAGAGAAGTGATGCGTGCTAATCTATGGCTATGGCAAGTGCACCAGTCGATCAAGTAATAAAGTAAGTGAGTAGAGTATCATCTCTAGAGGATTGGAAAATAAGTACTGAAAAAATTCTTTCCTAAACTTTATTTAGAAGATCGATTTATAAGATTTAAGACAAATAAGACGAAATAAAGAAATAATTAAAAATTATAAGAAAATAGAGAGTGTATAATTTTTAAGGTTTTAAACTCAAGAGCAATAGGTTACTAAGGCAATCGGTTAACCAACTCAATCAATATAATATTCAGATTATTAGGTTAATTTTATTTCATATAATGGTGGAGTCTCCTAGATTATTCACTATCCTTTGATCTAAGCATAGCAAAACTATCAATATTTATTAACTATCCTTTGGTCTAAATGTAATTTAAATAAATATCGATGCATTAAGTTTTGTGAAACCCTCTAATTGAAATACGTTGCATCCAAAGCACACTAAAATTTCTGCATGCATATAAATTCTAAATCGATTCATAATATAAGGTATATAAATCAAGAAGCAATAACATAGACGTACTTGGTTCGTATCATCTATGTTCATCATCGAATCAATTAGAAGATGGCCAGTAATCTAAAAGTATTAAGATCAGATCTATATACTTATCATGAATAAAATTTAAAATTAAAAATAAATCATACTGAATATTGTATCAAAAAGAGTGGCTACACCTTAGCCTTAGTAAAATAAAATTTAGTTCATGATAATAAGATCAAAAATATCAAATAAAATAAAAAGCATGAAGAAATTAGACTATTTGTTTGCTGAAAATTGATCATCCATTGCTCTTAGTGTGGAGAACTTGATGAAGAAGAAAGACATTTCATGTACCGATCTTTGGAAGAAAAGAAGAGGAAAGAAAAATAGCAAAAATAAAGGCTCTTTCTCTTCTCTCCCTAAACCCCTCTCTCGGTTCTCTCTATTTTCTTTTTATTTTCAACTCTCTGTTTCCTATTCCTCAGGCTCTCTGTACAGGTTCTGTACATAGGTTCTCCTCTCTTCTCTTCGGCAATAGCAAGCAGTAGCAAGCCATTAAATAGACTAAAGAGGAGGAAGATTTCTGGTAGGAATTCCCTTAAAACTAGGTTTTAGACTCCTTAAACAAGTCAAATAAAGTCCTGGATAATTCTGGCCGTTAGATCAGCATCCAATGCATCAAAAATAGCTTAAAAATCCTTCAGATCTTCCTTGATTCGGTCAGATTAAACCATAGGCATCCATTCATCTTGATGATTAAATCGAGACCATTCGATCATGACCAAAGAAGCCTTATGCACTAGCTAAATCCCCAGGATGAATCTTAGCCATTGGATCCCGACCGGCAGCCTTTCTGACCGCACGATCATGCCAAAATCGAAACCATCGGATCAAAACTAGAGCGCCAGCAGCCATTGGATCCCATGAAATTCCCAAAATACCCTCTATGGATCGGTCGTGAGCCAGGTGTTGTGTAGACCACTGCTTCCTTCAGCCAATCAAAGCACGCTAGTCCCCGTGAAATCCCCAAAATATCCTTGCCTAGTTACTATAGCGGTCCACCATGCGCCACGAAAAATTCTGACGTTAGTGGGGCATCAGCGAGTTGATTTACTGAGTGCGATTGGGTCTATGGTTAGGCCAGTCTGGTTCTGAGCCGGTTGATAAGAACGCGATGTTGTCATTAAGACACCGTATTTATCAATTTAATCCGACTTCTTAAAATAATTAAAAATACGTAGATATCAGTGAGTCGGATCGAATCCATAGGAAAGATAATATTTTTAGATTTAAAATCTTTGATTTTTGAAAAAAAAAAGAAAAAAAAAGTTTTGAAATAAAAAATAAATTCAAAATATAAAAAGTAAAATTAAAAAATGTAGAAATTTAAACTTGGTACTAAAATCTACTAGTTAGATCTTAGCATCTACTTGCAATAAAATAAAAAGTAATAATTAAAGTATAGAAATTAAATTACAATAAAAATAAAGAGCATGAAATTAAAGAGCATAAAAATAAATATTACATTAATTAAAAAGATTCATAATTTAAATACATAAAAAAAATTAAAATAGGCTGATCTCTGATCTTGGATCGATATTGGCAGAAAGATGGTGTAGAAGCCCAACTTTTTCTCTCAGCACCAGTTGTCTTGAAGTGGCCATTAGCCTAAAGCCTGGCTTCATCCTATACCAAAGCTTCATCTTGACTGAAGATTATGAATTCTGAAGGCCTGGGGTCTTATTTATAGGTGTTGAAAGGTTGGAAACTTTTTCTGCAGGCAATGTGGGACTAAGGAGGTCTTTGATCATCAAAATATGGAGAAATCCTAGTGAAAATTAGATTAAAAGGAGTCCTGGACAAATTCTGTTGCTTTAGATGAAATCTGGCCATCAGATATGGATTAAACGATCCAAAAAGTGCTAAAATCGGATGTGTATCGGTCCAAATCAGGTCGGATTAAATTCTGACCATTGATCACGCATTGATGGAGAAAATTTGGCCGCTGATCGCGCGTTGGGAGTCCTGATCACCATCGTTGGATCTTCACCAGCTGGTTTTCTGACCGTCGGATCACGCCAAATCATTGAGCACTGTTCAAATCAAAGAAGGATTTATCATGGGTCATCGGATCTCCACCGAATCAAACGTAGGCCGTTGGATCGCGTAATTACTGTATCTATGGACCGTGCGAATCGGGCACACCGAATGCCTTAGCCAATCGCCGCTCACTACTTTGATGTGAAATTACCTCTTTACCCTATAAACCATTATGGATTTTTCATGAACCCCTTAAGGGTCTAGGTCCATCATGTGTCGCTCCGTGATTCATCAGTTTTTGCTGAGCTGGTGGTCCACGCTTGGATCGTGGATTGACTGATAGCTTCTACGGCTGAGTCGGCTTGCATGACTGGCTTGATGCACTGGCTTCGTCGGCTTGGCTTGGTGAGTTTAGATGCGCCGGCTGATATGACGCGGTGGCTTGAGCCGACTGAGCCCATTTTCTTTTTTTTATTTAATTTTTTTTAATCTTTAGAAATTCATATCTTCTCCATTTTAGCTCTATTTTGCTTCAAACTTATTTTATTATAATAAAAAAAATGAGCTCTTTTCATTGATAATAAAATTTTATTTTTTAATTTTTATTATTTTTTAATTAATTTTTTTAATTAATAAAAATATTAATTTCTTAAAAATATATATAAATTGATCATTAATTCTTAAAAATTAATATAAATTAATTAATAAATTAATATTTTTATTGATGAATTTATGGTACTTATCACATCCCCCAATTTAAGCTTTGCTCATCCTCGAGTAAAGAAAGAATTTTGTTTTAAATACTTTTCAACTTTAGAGTTTTAAATTTTATCTGAGCAGTTTTCAAAATGGCCATGATATTCAGTAGAGCTTAAGTGAGACATATCATTGGGGTATTAATACTTATGAATAGAAAAATTAAGTAAAGAACATTAAATTTTTTTGAACTTTTTCTAAATTATCCCATCTTTATCTCTAATTTATCTAAACTTTCATATGGATAAGTGTATTGCTACTTTCATCCTTCATTTATTAATTTTTATTTTTATATTATCCACTTTTTGATGTGAATATCATTGCTTACTTGAGCAACGGGACCCGATTACTCAATGAAAAATTAATATTTTTTTTTTAACATTGTACCACTATTGAGTATCTTAATCCCTTAAGCTTTCTATTTAATCCATGTTGCGAGTCTTAAGCCAATGTCTTCCAAACTAGTTGGCTTTAGCGCACTAGGTATAGAATACCCCTCGGACTTACTAGCTCGAATCAAATAGGCTATGAGTTAAGACTAGCTTTATAATGAGCTTCTTTGCCCTTCCCATCTTTTGACACGAAACTCAATGCTTGCTTAGGCAAAGAGGCCCAGTTACTCAGTGAGAAGTGCTTGAAAACTATTTTATTAAAATAAATTTTTTATATGAAGAAACATATAGTTATCCTATATAAGCCCATAAAAAGTAAACTTTTCTTTGATGCTAGTAGAAAAATTAGAAATACTCAAAGAAAAAACTTCTTATGTTCTAGACTTAACTCTTTATTGAATTTTCTTAATACTTGATTCCTTAATATCTCACAGATTCTCTGATATGTGCATCAATTTTCTTTTAAAAATGCTTAGTTTAATTCAATTCTTAAGCATAATCAGATGTTTAAATACTAAATACTAACTTTTTTGAGGACTTAAAAAATTTTAAAAATTTTATTATTCTTCCTCCCCAACTTAATCGATATTGTTCTCAATGGAGAAGAAAAAATAAAGAATGTAATAAAGAACATGAAAGAATACACCTGACTATATTTTTGATCCAGCACATGCCTTTAAAAATTTGGGCTCTCCCTCCAACTTATTCAAATTATCCTTAAAAAAAAATAAATAAAAAGATAAATTAAACTAAAAAAAATTAGACTGTTTGTTCACTGAAAATTGATCGTCCGTTGCTCTTGGTGTGGAAAACTTGATGAAGAAGAAAGCTGTTTCGTGTACCGGTCTTCAGAAGAAGAAAAGAAGAGGAAAGAAAAATAGCAAAAATAAAAGCTCTTTCTCTTCTCTCCCTAAACCCCTCTCTCGGTTCTCTTTATTTTCTTTTTATTTTCAACTCTCTATTTCCTATTCCTTAGGCTCTCTATACAGGTTCTCTACTTAGGTTCTCCTCTCTTCTCTTCGGCAACAGCAGGCAGCAGACCTTTAAATAGACTAAAGAGGAGGAAGATTTCTAGTAGGAATTCTCTTAAAACTAGGTTTTAGACTCCTTAAACAAGTCAAATAAAGCCCCAAATAATTTTGGCCATTAGATCAGCATCCAACACATCAAAAATAGCTTAAAAACCCTTGAGATCTTCCTTGATTTGGTCAGATTAAACCACAGCTGTCCGTTCATCTTGATAATTGAATCGAGACCGTCTGATCGCAACCAAAGAAGCCTCAGGCACTAGTTAAAAACTTGGGATGAATCTTAGCCATTGGATCCTGATCGATAGCTTTATTGATTGCACGATCATGCCAAAATCAGAACCATCGGATCAAAATTGGAGCACCAACAGCCGTTGGATCCCATGAAATTCCTAGAATACCCTTTATGGATTGGTTGTGAGCTAGGTGTTGCATAGACCACCGCTTCCTTCAGCTAATCGAAGTGCGCTAGCCCCAATGAAATCTTGGAAATGGCCTTGCCTGGTTACTATAGTGGTCCACCGTGTGTTGCAAAAAATCCTAACATCAGCACGATATCAGCGGGGCATTAGTGGGTTGGTTTACTTAGTGCGGTCGGGTTTATGGTCGGGCTGATTTGGTTCTAAGCCGATTCGGTCTGGACCGACCGATAATATATTATGTATTTATTTTTTTCTTTTGAAATTTGATTTTGGGCTTGTTTGAAGTCCATTTTGCTTGAAACTTATTTCATCTGAATTAGAAAAATAAGATCTTCATATTGGTGGCCTTCTTTATTGCATAAGATTAATAAAAATATCAATTTCTTAAAAATAAATAAATTTATTTTATAATTTAATATTTTTATTAGTGTATTTTTAGCACTTATCAAGAAGCAATTTGTTAATAACCTACCCATAGATGCACATGGATTGGCCGACTAAAGTCGGGCTTGTGTGCAATCTATATGGATTCTAATACCTACTAAGGAATTAGGATACTTCCTCGAATTGAAGGTAGAGGCTACCGATTTGTATAAAATAGTGAAATAACTTTTAGACTAAAATCTAAGTTATTAGACTTAATAATTCATATACTAATTAGGCTTTATTTTCCTTTTGTGCAGTTATGGCCACCACCTTGTCGCTTCGATTATTGTTGGATAGTGATAAGCTAACGGGATCCAATTTTGATAACTGATACCAAAAATTAAAGATTATCCTAGAGCATGAGTGAATTCTATATGTTCTGATAGATCCAGCACTTGAGGAACCAGTTCCAAATGCTCGTGGCACGATCCGAGATGCTTACCAGAAGTGGCTCAATGATCAAACCATGGTGCATTGTATTATACTGGTGATAATGAATAATGAGTTCACTAAAAGGTTCGAGAATGCTCAGCAAGAGGACATGCTTCAAATGTTGAACGAGTCCTTTATGTTAGCACAATCATTATGGTATCACCTAGCTCTGATACCAAGTGTTGTGCCTATGATTGCTCGGAACCACAGTCGTATATTCGATCTCTTGCATGAACCTGGATGTTAATCTAGAAATACGAAAGAAGAACAAAAATTGATGGCACCTAGGGCTTGACATTGGAACCAGAGAGAAAAGAGAGAAGAGAGTTAGGAAAAAAGCTATATATTGATTCCACTCCTTGTAAAGATTATAATGCCTAGATTTAAATATCCTAGGATTTTTGTTACACCACATAAATCCTAATAAACCAAACCCTAGTTGGAAAACTTTTCTAGGCTAATCCAATACATGAAAGCACTCACCAAGTCCACGTACATCCATGTCTCACATGCTCTTATCCTATGGATCGAAATCCGACCCATACATGTGTTAGCCCCCTTAAGATCTTATTGGACTAGGCCTTAAGATTCCAAATAGAAAACCTCATCCAGTTCTATTCGCCACCATCGATCGGCTCTCTCAGTAGCCGAGCTGGCTTGATTGCATCTCGCTCAAACCCTATCTTCTATCTACCAGAGATAGCTGGCTCGACTGCATCCTAAGCCGGCTCGATCTCAGCCTGAGCTGGTTCGACTGCATATCTGAGCCAGTCTGTCTATGTGTTAGCCTCTTGTCTTGGCTGATTCTTCTCCTGGCTTTGGCCCTTTGCTCTATCTTGTATCCCAAATCTCTAGAGCACCTACCAAGCTCCTCAAGATCCTCACACTTGAACCTCGAGCCCATGCAGGGCTACATGCCGCCTTCATCTAGGATAATTTCTATCCTAGCCCTAGGACCACACCCGTCCTAGACTTTCGGAGCTAACACCCTGGCTCCTCCTGTGGCCTCCCAAGGCTTGGAAGCACCACACCATATTCTACAATTTTCACCTTGGTGTGCCTAAGCCTTGGCACACTTGGCAATATTTTTCTGCATGATCCCACTGTCGATGCACGCCCTGACAGCTACTTATGCATATCTTGCCATTGCCATCTTTCTTCAGCTACTGAGCTTTTTTTAAGATCTTTAGGATGACCATCTCCATCGCTAAAGACCTTAGCTTGCTCCTAAGTACCATCCTTGAAATTATAGGCATCCTTCTGCTTGGCAGTTGCATCATTTATCCTGAACTTTCATGGAGAATCTATAGCAATCCTATGCCGGCACCCACAATGTATCCTAACACGGTCTTCTTAGAACTTCACCTGTTTCTCCACCCATGTTGCTCCACTGGAACTGTGCATCTTAAGCGTTGATGCTAGGATATTGGTCCTCCTGCACTCCTCTGCTCTAAACTCGTGTCATAACTCTCTCCACTTGTGAAGCCACCTCTGCCCGGTGCTCCATCTAAAACTAAAGTCTACTTGATGTCGTAAAAGCTGACTCTATAATCAAGTCCCTCGAGGCCAACCATCCAATGCTGTATTGCTAGGCCTGCCCCTACAGTTCGAACACAATCACTATTTCTTCAGACCCTCCGCACTCCATTGACCCCTCTAAAACTATCTCAGATACACTACACCTCGTAGGCTCCTCTAAAACCACTAAGAGCTCATCCGACTCTTTACTTTTAATGATCGAACTGATAAAATCAAACTTTTCTCCTTCCTTGCATTTCTTTCAAAGTGGATAGTCTCGTTTAAAGTATCCTGCTTCACCACACTTGAAGCACTTCTTGGACTCCTTGCTGCCTCTTTACTGACCCTTCTTCTTCCCTTGCCTGGGCCTCTCTAACACCATAAGATACTCCTAGAAGATCTCCCTCTTCATCATTTGTTCCCGTTGCTTGTTGGACCTTAGCACTAATACGATCTCCTCGTACACCAGTGTCTCTTTACCATACAGTAACATCATCACCAATGGATCGAAGCTCTCGGATAGTGAACATAGCAGTAATAAACTCTTATCCACATCTTCGAACTCCACCCCAATGTTGAGCAAGTCCATGCTCATTCGATCGAAATGCTGAATATGTCCCGCAACATCCTCGCCTTCTTGCATCCGAAGACTATGCAGTTGCTTCTTCAGCACCAACTTGTTGCATATATTCTTTCCATATACAACTAATGTAACCTTGACCATAAATTCTTAGGTATCTTCTCCTCCAACATGCCATACAATACCTTAACTACCAGATAAGTCCTAATCGTAGCACATGCCCTTTTTTCTAAGGACTTCCATTCCTTTTCTATCATCTCCTCTGGCCTAACCTCCAAGACTGAATCTAGCCTTATCTGAATCAGTAGATCCTCTATCCTAACATTCCACATCCTAAAACTTTTCTTCCTATCAAACTTCTCAAATTCTACCTTCAACCTGCTGTTCTCCATGATCAAATCGAAACAAAAAATAGCCAATAGGTAGATCTAAAAATTATCTTGACTAAGGACGGTGGACAACAGCCCTTAGATCATTTTCTTCCTTACTAAGTTTGAAGAAAACCTTGGATCTGAACCCGCTACTGATCTCTGCTGAAACCTAATCTTCTTTCTTCTTCACCCTTAACTAGGCTCTAATACCAATTATTAGTGCAATCATTATGGCATCACTTAGCTCTGATACCAAATATTATGCCTATGACTGCTCGGAATCACAGTCGTAGATCCGATCTCTTAAGCAAACCTAGGTGTTAATCCAGAAATATGAAAGAAGAACAAAGATTGATGGCACCTAGGGCTTGATGTTGGTACTAGAGAGAAAAAAAAGAAGAGAGTTAGGAAGAAAAGCTGTATATTAATTCCACTTCTTGTAAAGATTACAATGCATGAGTTTATATATCCTAGAATTTTTGTTATACCACATAAATCCTAATAAATCAAACCCTAGCTGAAAAACTTTTCTAGGTTAAACCTATACATAAAAGCACTCACTGAGCCCACGAACAGCCATGTCTCACATGCTCTCATCTCCTGGATCTAAAATCGATCCATACATGTGTTAGCCTCGTTAAGATCTTATTGGATCAGGTCTTAAGATCCCAAATAGAAAATTTCATCCAGTTCTGTTTGCCACCATTGAGTCGACTCTCTTAGTAGCCAAGCTGGCTTGACTGCATCTCGCTCGAACCTTATCTTCTGTCTGCTTGAGATAGCCAGCTCGACTGTACCTCGAGCCAGCTCGATCTCAGTTCGAGCCACCTCAACTGCATATCCGAGTCAGCCCACCTGTATATCAGCCCCTTGTCTTGGCTGATTTTTTTTTTATTTTGATTTCTTGCTCCATCTTATGTCTCAGATCTCTGGAGCATCTACCAAGCCCCTTAAGATCTTCACACCTGAACCTCGAGCCTGTGTAGGACTACACGCCACCTTTACCTAGGATAACTTCTATCCTAGCCCTAGGACCACACCCATCCTAGACTTTCGGAGCCAACATCCTGGCTCCTCCTATGGCCTCTCAAGGCTTGGGAGCATCATACTAAATCTTATATTTTGATAATCCCGACGACATTAAGAGGCACAAAACTAGTTGTGCTATCTTCAATGCTAGGATGAGGGATGGAGCATCAGTTACTGATCATGTAAGGTACATGATCAAGTTAATTGAGTGCTTAAGCAGGCTCGGATTTTCCTTGCATGAACAGCTTGGGAAGGATATTGTACAAAACTCCTTGCCTAAATCCTACCTTCCATTCCTTACTCATTATAGAATGACAAAGCCTATAGTTAACTACCATGGTTTGCTAGGGTTACTGCATAACTTTGAGAAGGATCACCAACTCCACAAGGAGTCGGTGAATGTAGTGGAAGGATCTTCTTCTAGATGACCCTTTAGGAAAGGTAAGAAGAATAAGAAAAAGAAAAATAAAAAGGTGCAACAACGTGTTGGGGCATCTATGCCCGGTCAGACTAAGAAGCCTAAGTCCGATCGGAGTCAGGCAGAATACTTCTATTATAAGAAGTAAGGATACTAGAAGAGAAACTGTCCTCAGTATATTACCTTCCTAGACTCAAGCAGGCCAAAAAAGAAGCAAGCTGTTGCTGCATAGGTAGTTATATCATAACACCATACAATCTTTCAATTTATGATACTACTACCTGGATATTTGATATTGGAAGCCTGTTCAATATTTGCAATTCATTATAGGATTTACAGGTCAGTAGAAGATTTAAATAAGATGAGAGATTCCAAAATATTGGAGATAGAAGATCAGTTACAGTTATAGCTTTAGGAATTATTAAGCTTGTATTCAATTCTTATATCATTATTCTAAGTAATTATCACTTTTGCCCTAGTTTTTATTGAACATTATTTCTGTAAGCCTTATGGCCAAGAATAATTATGAAATATCAATAATTTTTTTTTATAATGTTATTTTGAATGGTATTACTATGATTAATGAATAATTAAATAATAAAATTTACGTACTATCATAGCCTATTAATGTAGTCTACTCGTTCGGTAAATGTCCTAGGATAGATAATGTCTCTAATGCCTATCTTTGGCATTGTAGGCTAGATTATATTAATAAGAATTAGATGAATAGGTTAACTCAAGAGGAAATTCTTGAAGTGGATAATTGTAAATCACTTTCAACCTATAAGTTCTATCTTCTTAGAAAGATGACCAAGTCATCTTTTACTAGAAAAGATGAGTAAGATAGTGAGCTTTTAGGTTTAATACATACTGATGTATATGGATCCATAAGCACTTATGCTAGAGATGGATATTTTTGCTTTATTAACTTCGCTGATGATCTATCTAGGTATGGATACATCTACTTGATGAAACATAAGTCTAAATCATTTAAAATATTCAAATGATTCTGTAATGAGATAGAGAAATAAATTAGAAAGAGTATTAAAACTCTTCGATCTGATTGAGGAGGTAAGTATCTTTCTAGTGAGTTTTTGACATATCTAGGAGAGAATGAAATTCTCTCCCAATGGACTCCTCCTGAGACATCACAACATAATTATAGTCTAAAAGGAGGAATTAGATCTTGTTTGATATGGTCCATTCTATGATAGATTTTGTTAGTCTGTTGATCTTCTTTTGGAGATTTGCACTCGAATCAACATGTTATATTCTTAATAGGATTCCAAGTAGGTCTGTAACTAAAACATCATATGAGATATGAACTGGGCGTAAGCCAATACTCTCACACCTTAGGATTTGGGGATGTCTAACTTATGTCAAACATTTAATGATGGACAAGCTCAGACCTAGGTTTGATAGATGTCTTTTTATTAGGTACTGAAAAGAAACTAAAAGATATTATTTCTACCTTACTGAAGAGCAAAAGATGTTCATTAACCTTAAGGCAATCTTTTTAAAAAAGAAGTTTCTTGGTGAAGAAATTAATATCTCTATGGTTGAGCTTGATGAAGTTCGATAAGTAGAAGAACCAATAGAAGAACCAATACAAGTTACTAAACTTGAACCAAATTTGATTAAATCAAATCCAGAGCCCAATATACCAACACCCTTAAGACGATCTGGTAGAGTACTGCATCAGTTGACTAGATACTATAGTTTTTAGTTCAAGATAGTGATCTTATCAAACTTGATAAGAATAATGAGGATCCGATCATCTACATGGATACAATATAGAGATCTGACTCTAACAAATGGCTTGAAGCCATGAAATCTAAAATGGAGTCCATAAAAATCAACAATGTATGGACATTAGCTGATCCACTTGAAGGGATAAAATTCATATGGTGTAAGTAGATCTTCAAAAGAAAAAAAGACGTAGATGAAAAGTTGAAGACCTATAAAGCCCATTTGGTTGCCTAGGGGTATCATTAGTATTATAGTATAGATTATGATGAGATATTTTTTTCTATGACAATGCTTAAGTTCATTCAGATCATACTTGCGATAGCAGTATATCTGGACTATGAAATTTGATAAATTGATATAAAGACAACTTTTCTAAATAGAGGGCTAGATGAAGAGGTGTATATGATACAACATAAAAGATTCACATTCACAGACGAGTCGAGGATGTGCAAGCTTCAGAGATCCATTTGTGGATTGAAGCAGGCATCTCAGTATTGAAACATATATTTTGATAAAATGATCAGTTAGCATGGCTATGTTAAGAATGAAGAGGAATCCTATATTTACAAATGGGCCAATGGTTTAGTAGTAGTATTCCTTGTGTTGTATGTGGATGATATTTTTTTAATCGAAAATGACGTCCCTGCATTATACGGAATAAATATTTGGCTATTGTTATAATTTTTCATCAAGGACTTGGGAGAGGCATTCTACATCCTAGGGATGAAGATCTATAGAGATAAATCTAAGAGATTGCTTGGATTGTTTCAGTCCACGTACATTGATACCATGCTGAAATGATTTAGCATGAAGAATTTTATAAAAAGCTATCTACCAATAGGCCATGAAATTTCTCTCTCGAAGAGGGATTGTCCGACAACACCTTAAAAAAAAGAGCATATAAGCAAAATTTTATATGGCTCGGCAGTGGGTTCTATCATGTATGCCATGACATATACAAGACTAGATGTGGCATACTCACTAGGAGTAGTAAGTAGATACTAGTTTGATTCGGGAGAGAACCACTGAAGGTTGTAAAAATATTTTTAAGTATTTAAAAAATACTAAGGATCAGTGGCTCGTTTATGGTGAGTCAGATTTAAAATTTATGAGGTTTACAGACTCCAATTTTTAATTTGATCACAATGATAGCAAGAGTGTGCTAGGATATGTGTTTATCATTAACAGTGAAGCTGTTTGTTAGAAAAATTCTAAGCAGCACACTATGGTCGATTGAGTTTGCAAGATGGAGTACATCACGGCATCCGATGCTGCCAAGAAGCTATGTAGCTAAGAAATTTCATCACTGAGCTTTGAGTGGCATCCTACCTTGATGATCCAGTTCTACTCTACTATGACAACACTAAAGCCATTGCTCAAGCGAAAGAACCAAAGGTGCATCACCAAACGAAGCACATTATATGTCGCTACCACCTAAGGCTGCAAATGAATTGGGTTGACCAGTAATCTAATCCAGCCCGACCTGCTTAGATCTCATTCGATCCATTTTAAAGGATCCATGGAGTCGGGTTGGGTTTTAAAATTAGACCCATTCAATATTCTAGGTCGGATTTGGGTTTACTGAATTTGGACCCGATCCGACCGATCCGACCCAAATTCAGTATTAAATCTAACATATAAACTATAAAGTATATAAAGTGGGATTGGAATTTCAAATGCTCTCATAACATTGTTATTTTTTAAAAGTTTTACTCAATTTGACTTAAAGATTTTCAAAAATTATTTATAAATTACGAGCTAAGGCAAAGTAATGTTTATTTTCTTTTACCATAAACTTCGTATATGTTAGTTTATCGTACGAAATGGGCTCAACCAAAATTTGGATTTGAACAAGATCTAAAATTTTTAGATTAGGATCTTATTATATATGGACCTGACCCAAGCCAAATGATCCAATAGGACAAACTTTTTGATCATGGATCTGATCTAATCCAACCCAATTTTTGATTTGGTTGGGTTTGGGTCCAACATTAGGACCTGATCAAGAAGCTGGATTGGATTGAGGTCATTGATGATCCAGTCCTACATGACCCATTTACACCCCTACCATCATCTTGTCTGAGAGATCATAGATCAAGGTGACGTCAATCTTTCAAAGATTGATGAAAAGGTGTTGACCCATTGATTGATTTTGATTATTTTAAAATATTAAGTATAAATGATATTAATCATATATTTCAAGAATGTATATAGGTCTTTTCATGTATTCAAATTGAAAAAATTAATCAAAAAAAAGATCCACATAGAAATCACAAAGTCAAGAGCTTCAAGAAAATTGAATTGATAAAGATCCTTGACGAAGAACAAAATCATATTTTCATCAAGTTAGAAGAAAATATGTTTTGAAAGCCTCAAGAGCAACTAGAGAAAATTTCTAATCTTTTGGAGATAATTTCATATTTTTTGGATGTCAAATTTGGAAGAAAATCAAGTTTTAGCAAAAGAATCAACCCTAGGGTTGACTTTTAGGTCATCTCTTTTTGAAATGGGCAGCTTGACATGCTTTAGCACGTTGTTTTTGTATGGCTTCACAAAAGGATCGACCCATGATAAAAGAGGTCGACCTCTGTTGCATAAAAATAGAAAATAGAAGCTAAATTTTTGAGTGCAGTCCAAGTGCTGACACCTGAGCACAGGATGTTGACCCCAGATCACAAGATGTTGACCCCAGATAAAAAAATGTCGATCCCTGCAAAAAAAGTGTTGATCCCAATGTTGGAACAAGCTATAACGGCTAGTTTTTTACACTTTTTTAATAGGTTCTTTTCATTCCAAATGGCTAGTTCAAGCCCTCAAATGATCCAAACTCTCTTTTCAGCCATTGTGAAGACTATTTAAAGATGGAGAATCAAAAGAAAAAGAAGGAAAGTAGATTGAAAGTAGAAATCATTCAAATTGTGAGGTTTATTGAATATCTAAAGAAAAAGAGAGAAAAGAGAGGATTTTGTACATTAAATTTAGAGAACTTTCAAGTGTGATCATCCTCAGTCATTCAAGCTTTCCCTCAACCTTCAAAGGAGAGAATACAAGCTTCAAGAGACATCTTTCAGCCTCTCCATCAAACTTCAAAAAGGATATTTTTTTTTAAATTTTTGTGCTGAATTCTTATACTTATATTTTTGCTTCTTTACAGGTTTCTTTGAGAGAAAAAAACTTGAGGTATAGGGAGGTCCAAGCCGATAATTGGATGGTGTAAAGATTGTGGTTGATACTTTTAGGTTAAAATCATGATAGTGAACCTAAAAAACTATCGATGTATGGTTGTGGTTGATGAGCCCGGCAAAATCAACTGGATTTGTTTATGATCTCGGATCAAAACAAATGCACTATAATGTAGGGATAATAGTAGAACTTCCAAGAGAAGCTTGGAAAGTAGACATAGGAGCGGATTGCTCCGAACCACTATAAAAATCTTTATATATTTATATTATATTTTCTTCTCCATTGCTTTACATATCTTGCATGTTTTAAATTGCTAATTATTTGCTAATTTAGTTTTAACTCTTGGTTAAACTCATTCACATTTGATTCTATTGTATACACTATTAAATTTTCATTAAATTGAATTAAGCTAAGTTAGGCACATAATTGTTTAAAGCTAAATTTGGCTAAAATTTTATAAACCCAATTCACCTCCCCTTTTGGGTTGCAACCTCTGGGCAATAAGTGGTATCAGAGTTGATGCTCTATTATTAATTGTTGACCTAACCATCGAGAGCTTAAAATCTTGGCAACCAAAATAGAATTTTTTTAAAGAAGGCCATTTTATAAATAGACCTCCACTTTTTAATGGCCCAAATTATACCTATTAAAAAATTAGGATAAAAATTTTTGTAGAAGCACATGACTATAGTCTATGGAGGATCATAGTTGATGGCTCACACACCCCCGAATTATTAAAAGAGCATGAAAAAGAAATAATATAATTAAATGCTAAGGCTTTAAACATGCTTTATTATTCATTAGATATAAATGAGTTTAATCTAATTTCTTCTTGTATTTTAGTAAAATAAGTTTGGAAGAAATTGAAAATAACTTTTGGAGGAGCTGATCAAAAAGAAGAATCAAGCTTCCAAGAGGATAATCAAGCTCATCCTAGCATATGCCTCGTGGCTTATGAGGATGAAAAAAAAAGAAAAAGAAGAAACAAAAGAAAAAGAAAGCATTGATTAAGGGAGAGCAAAGTAAAGCAGAGAAGAATAAGAAAGAGGAGGAAGATATAGTAAGTTATTACCTCATGGCTCAAAATAATGAGGTATATTATGAACACTCGCTGAATTTACTTTTAATGAATTATATAAAGCCTTCAATGAGTTAATAGATGAATATAAGAAGGTAAGGCTACAAAATAAAGAACTTAAAAAATCTAATCTTTCTTTAGCTGAACAAAAAGACAAGATTTTGAGTGAAAAAGAAGATCTTTTAAAAAATATGAAAAACATGGCCAAAGAAAAAAAAAAATTTTTTGGAACAAATTAAAACTCTAACTAAGAAAAAGGATAATATAGTTAAATCTAAAAATTTTTTAGTTAAAAAAAAAGAAAGATTTTTAATATCTAAAAAATCTATGATTGAAGAAAATCTTAAGTTGAAAGAAGAACTTAATAAACTAAGATTTTCTGCTAAAGAAAAGAGTAAATTTGAAAAATCTCTTTTAGAAGAAAATATCAAAATAAAAAAAGAGATTGAAAGCTTGAAGTCCATAATTAAAAAATTTATAATTGGATCTCAAAAGCTTCAAGCTATATTAAACAATCAAAAGACTACTTTTGATAAAAATAAAATTAGCTATAATTTATTAAGAAAATAAAAATTTATCAAAAATACGTCTACAAAAGCTTTATTTAAAAATTCTTCAATCAAGTATTTTAAATATAATAAAGTTGACCATAAAATTTCTGAATGTAACATTAAAAGAAATGACCAAATTTCTATCAAACAAATTTAGATTCCAAAAGAAACCATGAGCTCTGACCTCCATGGATCCAAGATGACTTGGGTATCAAAAATTAGTAAATGATTTTGTAGATACACCAAGGATTTAATGGAATAAAATGAGAAAATACTTATAGTTGGATGCCTTGGGAATGGACTTGGATGGATGATGATATTGATAAAATCTAAATTTTCTTCACATCATATTATCAATATTTATTGAAGTTATTTTGATTGATTTTATTATTTCTAAAGATCTATCAATATGGTTTTATATCTTTGCTTGAGATACTTTTCAATATTCTCGTATATTGGTATGATTGATTAATTTTGATGTATACTATGATTTGAATGCTTTGATTTTTAAAGATTAATATGTACTCCTTTATATATCATGTTATGAATAAAATGAAAGTATTTTAAAATTTAACATAATATTTAAGCTTTTCCATATCAATTTTGCTACTGAGAAACTTAAATTAAAAGAAGTTTAATTATCTATAAATTTATTTGATTATAAAATATTTAAGTAAAACTAATTTTTTGCATTCTCCCATAAGATGCTTAAATACTAAAATTTTCCAAAACATTGCATGATCTAAGTACTTGAAGATAAAACATCTATTCATAAAACTCAAGTGCTTGATGTTGTATTGCATCTTAGTTTTATCTTAAGCATTCAAAACTTCTCTAACTAAAATAAAAAATATGGAGCCTATATCTAGATTTTCTCCTCTTGATACTCTTGATTATCTTACTCCAATTGACCAAGTTTATGATTCTAAAATTTGATTTGAATATTATCTTTGATTTCTAACTTGTTTGCATATTAATTTCTATCTAAATTGATCAAATTTTCTTGAATTGAAACTTCTTAAACTATTGATCTAATCCTTTAAAAAAAAAAAATAAGTATGTCTGATGATGTTATTTGTTTGATTTCTATGCTTATTTAATTGATTCAATATGTGCTCATTTTATAAAACTAAGGAAAAGATATTAATGATTAATTAAATTAAAAATATAATGAGAGAAAATTAAAAAGATTAAATTTTTTGGCATAGAAAATATCATTTAAATATTAAAGATAAACTATTTTTGGAACTTAAAAATTATTTAATATTTTCTAAGAAAAAGGATGAAATGATTTGTTTTAGGATAACTAAAAATCTCTTAACTTGAATGATTTCCTAATAGCAATTCAAATTGATTTTTTTTTAATCTTTAAGTGGTATCGAACTTTTAAGAAAATTATTAATTGGTCTAAATTTTAGTTCTATTGATATCATGAAAACTTCTAAGTAAATTATCTTTGATTCAAAACTATTGTTTGATTTGAATTTTAGTTCAATTGGTATCATAACTTGTATCAAAATGTCTATTTCTATCTTGAATTCCATCGCATAGCTTATATGATATCATTTGAGATAAAATCAAGAATTTTATATATTTTTTAAACTTGATTAAATTATATTTCTTAAGAAAAGAAAGATCTAAGTTTAAACAAAATATCTTTCTATAATTTATTTTATATGATTTGTTGATATCAATTTAAATTAACTTATCAAGATAATTTGATCTAAATTTTTATTAATTCATCTTTTTTGATTTAAAAACTTTAATGAATGATATCAAATAGATCATTATTGTCTTGTATTCTATTATCTTATTTTTGATAAAAAAATATATATTCTTGAGTACAATCTAGTTTGCATGAATATATTTTTGATATTATATCTTGAATAAATTATAAGATTAGTACCTTTATGCTTCAAATTGATTGATACTACTTAAAAAAAGAAAGAGATATTTTTTTTAAAAAAATTCTTATGATATATCTAAATTTTTAATTTTAAAAGGATCTATATATCTTGGATTTATAAAGTTTAGAGAAACAAACAAAAAACTTCTTTCAAATAGCATAAATAAATAATTTCTTAAAAACTTATCATAATTGTTATTATATTTTGTATCAAATAGTCTATTTTTGTCTTGAATTCTATTACATTATCTATTGACAAAAGGAAAGTAAGCTTTGTCTAAAATTTAAATTTTCATGATCATATTCTTGCTATTATATTATTTGAGATAAATTCTTGTGATATATTTTTGAATGATTTACTTTAGTATTAAAAGGAGAGAAGTATTTTTAAAACTATATTATTCAAAATTTTTAAACTTTAAAATTTTTTTAATTAAAATTAAGAAGTATGTATGCATCTATATTTTTGAGAAATAAAAAAACTCTTGATCTGAATTTGAAAGTAAAACTCATAATATATTTTTTATAAAAAGAATAGAAAATATTAAATAAGATATAATCTTTTAATTAAAAATATACTTAAATTTAAAAATTTAAATTTAAAAGTTAAATAATCTAAATTTTTAAATTTGGCATTAGTTAAGTTTATATTAAATATGCTCAATTTAAGAGATAGGAAGAGAAAGTAAAATTTTACTCTTAAAAGGTTACTTAACAGAAATTCTTGACATAAAGAGAAGAATTTATTTAAGATGAATTGATTACTAAATTAGTATTAATTAAAGTTTAATATGGTATCAAATTAAAGATACTTAACTCAAAAGAAAAAGAAAGAATAATAAAAATTGTAAAGCTTAAGTATACAAATTTTGAAAAAAAAAAGAGAGAAGATAATGCTGAAGAATGAATATATATATTTTAATTTGATAATCTAAATTTAAAATATGCTTATTTTAAAATAAAGAAGAGGAGAAAGTTAAAAAATAAATTAATCTAGCTATTACTATGAAAAGCAGGAGGAGAGATATTTTTTTAATTTAATTTGATTAAAAATATTAATAAATTTATGATGTTAAATTCTCAATCAATTATCTTATTTTGAGTTTTATTGTATTGATTTTAAACTTTCAATCAAACATCTTATAGTCTTCTCAAGTTATGCTTTCATATATTTATTCAATTTAATTTACTTGATTTAAAATGCTATTGATTTAAAATAGTTTCAGATAAATAACTTATTCTTAATAATTAAAAATTACTTAAAGTGGTATCATTAATATGCTAATTTTATATTTTGATTTGCATAATTATCCTTGAAAATTGATTGAAGTTAAATTAAATTGAAATTATATTCTTACTCCAAGACATGATTTTCTAAACTTAATTTTAAAACTTATTTGAAAATTTAAATTTGATACTAAATTTTTGATATGCATTGCAAAATTTTTATGAATTATTTATATTAAAGCAATTTTTACTCAAAGTAATAAATTTAAAAATATGACTAGTATTTACTTTGATACTATTTATTTTACTTTGCTTGATACATTTTTGATACATATCTTTTTCTAACTTAATTGACTAAAATTTTTTAAGAAAAGAAAAGAAGTGCATATTCTGCTTGATTTCATGGTCAAATCATTAACAAGGCTACATTTGATCTTATCTAACTAATAAATGATCAAGCCCAACTTTGGTCAGCCAACCTAACCACCATCAGAAAGATTTAACCAAATTATCATTTGATGAATGATAATTTTATTAGTCAATAATCACCAGGCCTTTGGGCCTCCAATGATCATTATACTAATGAACCCATTATCACTCAACTTAATGGGAGGCTATGATTTAGTTATTTATATAACTATTTTATTTTTAAGAATCTAATAATTTTAGAGGATTTAATTAACATATTTTAAGAAGAGGAAGAAATTCAGCGAGCTAATTTTGATCCTTCCATTGACTTCACAAAGTCAGATTAAAAAGAATCTAATCTAAGTTAGCATTAGAAGCACCTAAATTAGTCAGACTGATTTACCTAATTAATATGGGTAAGCCCAAATCACTAAGTGATCTAATCAAAACTATTGGAGATAAATCCATACCTACCAAAGTTCGGCTAAGATTTTGACTAAATTAGTTTCGTCTGATTGCGGTTATAGAAATTGAACCTCAACCCGCAGAAATATTCAAACTCTGAATCATTCTAGAATGGCCAACCTCCAACACTGTAGCCAGGAAATTTGATTGATCGGAAAGATCGATTTTGGATTCGACAAGACGTTGTGGATTCCTTCTCTAGGCAAGCTTGAACAGTCAATACCGCCCCAGAGAACCGACCAAGTCCCTAGGACCTATGCATCCTGCTCGGCCGATCTCCCTCCAATGGTCGAACTCCTCTAGTAGGCGAACTCCTTCCAAAGTCCAACAGGCAAACTCCTTCCAGATTCTCCCAACAGGCAAACTCCTTCTGGATTCCCCCAATAGGAAAACTCCTCTAGTAGCTGAACTCCTTTTGGACTCCAATAGACGAACTCCTTCTAGATTCTTCCAACAGGCAAACTCCTTCTGGATTCCCCCAACAGGTGAAATCCTCTAGCAGTCGAACTCCTTCCGGACTCTAATAGGCGAACTTCTTTCAAATTCCTCTAAAAGTCAAACTCCTCTAGCAGTCGAACTCCTTCCAGACTCCCTCAACAGGTGAATTCCTTTCGAACTCCTCCAACAAGCGAACTCCTTCCGAATTCTTCCTAGTAGTTAGGTTCCTTCGTCAGGCAAATTCTTCCTCAGGTTTCTCCTCTAGAAGAGCTGCACGCGCAGATCTCTCTAGTAGGTCTACTTCCTAATTTAAGAAGAGTCTCCTCTTCTATACAAATCCAATCTCGAACACGGCATGAACCGACCCACACCCGGACTACCTTAGAGGAGTCCGAACTTCTTTAGAATTGATATAGCTCAAAGGTAATCACCAACCGATGCCTACTCCTCCGAACTTTGACTATCAAATCTCAAACGGACTGGCATCTCGTGATAACAAACACTATCCTCCGTATCAAATTCCACGTGATCCCAAGTGGCTCACTATCCAATAGTTATGACTGTCACTATCAGTTTGTTACAGACTCTGTCTATAAAAGAGACCCTCCAGATATGTTTTCTTCAGGTTCTCTTCTCCTTCTTAATACTCTTCAACTTTCTCGATTGAGTACTCTATTTTTATTGACCGAAAGAACTGACTTGATCGTCGGAGGAACTTGTCGGAGCCACCCCCCAGGCTCTGGATGAGACTAGCTTATTTTGTAGGTCACTGATGGTGATCTCTTCTTCTTTGATAGTTAGTGATCTCTTCTTCTTCAACTTCAGCGCTTCTTCAGCGATGATTAGATTTGCATCAATAGAATTGATGCTAAAGGAAAGACCATTTATTTCTGAGGTTCTCTTATTCTTAAAGAAGTGCTCAGTAGTGATTTCTCTTCTTCTTCTCTAGAGTCCTTCTCAGAAAATAATACCTCCCAGGAAAGCTTCAACCTGATGATCAACGGCCTCTACAGCCAGATTCCATCCGGATCTGTCCGCTCCCACTTTAGCTCTGGTAACTCAAACTCCACTTACAGCCATGGTGGATGTGGAGCAGTCCAACCTGCTAGTCCAATAGGTTTGCGGTCTCACGAAGGCGGTGTAGGCCATGCAGTAGTAGGCTTCGATGTCAATTCAACTAGAGTAGGCTTCTCTGAAGCCCCATGATCCAATCTAGGGACGACCAACTTGGGCTAGCTGGTCAGTGACCTTCGAAAAAGAAAAGCAGAGAGCTGAGAGCCCCTACTCTGATCATGACTCTATCCCTGGGGAAACTTTACCCCTGTTCAGTCAAAAGATCTTAGAAATCCATGATCGAAAGGATCTAGATCGAAAACTACAAGAGATGAACTGGAGGATCGAGGAACTCCACCATGCTCCCCCCTCTCATGGTAGTGGTATCTACACCAATCCTTCTTTCTCTCCATGCATCATGCAGAAATCGATCCCGTCGAACTTCAAGCTCCCTCAATTCGAGAGCTACGACGGGACCTCCGATTTGGTTGATCACCTAAAGGCCTTCCGAACGATGATGCTGCTTCATGGTGCACCAAACACCATTCTCTATCGAGCCTTCCCGTCCACCCTGAAGGGAGCCACTAGGAACTGGTACTCGACCCTCAAGCCGAATACCATTTTTTTTTTTGACTAGATGAGCCATCAATTTGCGGCTCATTTTGTTAGTAGCTGACATCCCAGGCGGAGCTCGAAATCTCCCATCAACATAAGCAATAGGAGGAAGAATCCATCAGAGCTTTTGTTAATTAATTCAATGCTGCTGCACTAGAGATTCGAAATTTAGACCAATCTATTGCGATGGCCATGCTAAAGGGCGGCCTTTAGAAGAATAATCTGTTGTTCTCCCTGGAGAAGAAGTACCCCAGGGATTTTGCTGATATGCTAGCTCGGGCTAAAGGGTATGCTCGAGTGAAAGAGGCCTTCAAGGCCAAGGATAATGAAGCCATTGGAGAGTGGCAAATCGATGAGCCGAGCAAGCCCGCTGAGGAAGAAAAGCCAGGTGAAGCTCGACCGCGCTCTCAAACTCTCCCTGAGCACAAGCGAGCTCGAACTCCTCTCCGATCTCAGAAGCAGGGAAGCCCCGATAGAAGGGCGCGATGGGGTTTCCCCCTTCGAAGGTTCCATAATTATGCCCTCCTCAATGCTCTAAAAATGTAAGTACTAATGAAGATTAAGGAGCAGCTATCGAGGCCCGAAAGGATGCGCTCCCATCCTAACAGATGCAATCCAAACAAGTTCTGCCTCTATTATTGTGACCACGATCACGATGCTGAAGAATGTATTCAACTCCAAGATGAGATCAAGGAGCTCATCAAGCGAGATAGACTTGGCCAATTCCTACGACGATGGTCTGAAGGGAAAGAAGATTGGCCAAGGGCATTATCGTAATCAAAATCGTAAAGAAAGGAGCAGCAGACGGATCAGCCACCCCTTGGCATCATCAACACCATCTCTAGGGGACTTCGGTGAGGGGAGGCTAGCGGGTCAGTCAAACCTGGGAAGAGGTGGAGAACTGAAGAGCCCATCATTTTCACCGATGAGGATGCTCAAGGAGTCCAGTTCCCATACAATAACGCGATTGTAATCTCTTTAAACATTGCCGACTATGATGTGCACCGTATTTTGGTAGATAATGGAAGCTTTGCTGATGTTTTATTTTATGATGCTTTCTTAAAAATATTCTTACTCAATAATCACTTGGGACCTATGAACTTCCTGTTGGCAGGCTTCACTGGTGATACTATGCCAGTTGAGGGCATAATAACTTTGACAGTGACTGCAGGGCAACGTCCGAAGTTGGTTAAGGTATAGATCGATTTTCTAATCGTAAAGGCTTCATCTGTCTATAATGCTATTTTCGATTGATCTAGTTTGAACGTGCTTCGAACAGTGGTGTCAACTTATTATCTAAAGATAAAGTTCCCAATGAGCTACGAAATTGGAGAGATCAGGAGAACCAAGCATTAGCAAGACATTGTTACTCCATTGTCCTACAAAAAAACATCCAACCCAACCTTTGTCCTGTTGATGGGCTGGATGTCCATGATGACCTTACCGAGGAGCAGGATGAGCCTATGGAGGATCTTGTATCTGTACCCTTAAATGACGAGAGTGTGGAGCACACTATATAGATTGGCTCCAACTTGGGGGACGAGGTTCGAAAGCAACTCATCACCTTCCTCAGAAAAAATGCGAACGTCTTCACCTGGGTCCCAGCAGATATGCCAAAAATTGATGTTGAGGTCATGAAACATCGGTTGGCTGTTGATCCTAAGTATCAGCCAGTAAAAGAAAAGATGTGCAACCACGCCCTAGAGAGGTAGAAAGTAATTGCAGAAGTAGTCAAGATTCTAAAAGCTGGATTCATCTAGAAAGTTAACTATTCGAGCTGGATCTCAAATGTGGTTCTCATCAAAAAGACAAACAACAAGTGGAGGATGTGTATAGACTTCAAAAAGTTGAACAAAGCCTATCCAAAAGATAGCTACCCTCTACCTAGGATTGATTAACTGGTAAATGCAACCTCGGGCCATAAGCTTCTCACCTTCATGGATGCCTTTTTCGGCTATAACCAAATATGGATGGTACCGAAGAATGAGGAGAAAACTACTTTTGTTACTGACCTTGGTCTTTACTATTATAAGGTTATGCCTTTTGGACTCAAAGATGCAGGGACAACGTACCAGCGTCTGGTCAACAAGATCTTCAAGAAGCAGATTGATCATAACATGGAGGTGTATGTGGATGATATGCTCGTTAAAAGTCGAGCTTCAATAAACCACATCGTTGATCTCGAAGAGACCTTCAGTGCACTCAAGAAGTATAAGATAAAGCTAAATCCGACCAAGTGTACCTTTCGTATGACCTCAAAAAAGTTTCTGAGATTTATGGTATCAAGGCATAGGATTGAAGCAAATCTAGAAAAAATCCAAGCTATTCGGAGATGACTGCTTCAAAAATAATCAAAAAAGTTTAGTGCCTGATTGGAAAAGTGGCATCCCTAAATTATTTAATCTTGAGATCGATCGAGCGATGCATGCCCTTCTTTCAAGTTCTCAAGCAACTAAAGAACTTCTGCAGGATAATGGAGTGCTAATGGGCATTCGAGGAGCTCAAAAACTACCTCAGCTCACCCGCACTACTAGCAAAATCTAAATCTGAAGAAGAATTATTCCTGTACCTAGCAGTCTCTCCAGCAGCCTTGGTAGTAGTCCTGATCAAGGAGAAAGCAAAAATCCAGCGACTAGTCTACTATGTAAGCCGGATCCTGAGGGATGTAGAGACTAGGTACTCTAAGTTAGAAAAATTAATTTACTCTCTTCTAATTGCTGTCAGGAGACTCTGACCTTACTTTCAGGAGCACACCATAACGATTCTCATGAATCAACTAATAAAAGCAGTCCATCATCGAATGGATGCTTTTGAAAGAATCGCAAAATGGGCAATCGAGCTCACGGAGTTTGACATCAATTATCGACCCCAACCATCGATCAAAGCTCAAATATTGGCAGATTTTATAGTAGAATATACCATTCCAAATGAAGCCAAGCTTGAGCAGAATGCGATCGACATCCCATGGTTGTAACTGAGCCTCCTCAAAGAGAGTGCCAATCTTTTCGAAGGTTTTTGGGTCCTATACATGGATGGTTCGTCCAACGCTGCTGAAGCAGACACGGGGTTGATCTTAGTCAACCCCGAGGAAGTCATCACCGCTTGCCTCGAATTTTCTGTAACTAATAATGAAGCCGAATATGAAGCACTGATTGTCGGGTTAAAAATAGTAAGAGAGTTAAAAGTAGATCGGCTTCAAGTTTATAGTAATTTTCAATTAGTGGTTGGCCAAGTTATTGGCAACTATTAGCACGGAAGAAAAGTATGATGAAATACCTTGAGAAAGTAAAGGATTTGACTCCAGCCTTCGACAGTTTTGGCATTTAACAGATTCTGAGGGCAAAAAATACAAGAGCCAACCTCCTCTCTAAATTGGCTACTTTAGCCTCAGCCGAACTGCTCAAAAAAGTATTTTTTAAAATTCTAAAATGCCCAAGCTCAAAGGAATCATAGCTTGTTATGCAGATGGAGTACGAGCTGAGCTGGATTGATCTGTTAGTTGCCTATCGCAAAGAGGGAGTTCTTCCTTATGATCCGAAAGAAGCTCGAAAACTCAGAAATCAAGCCTTCCGGTATGTTTTATATGAGGGCAAGCTATATAAAAGATCATATTCGCTACCGCTTTTGAGATGTCTCCGACCTTCAGAGGTCAACTTCGCATTATGGAAAGTGCACGAGGAAATTCATGGAAGTCATGTAGGAGCCAGATCCCTATCATAAAGACTACTTTGGTAATGATACTATTAGCTGACCTTGTACCACGACTCTATAGAGTATGTCAAGAAATATGATTACTGTTAGAGAAATGCAAATATATAAAGACAGCCGACCTTCGAGTTTACTCTACTAAGCGCACATTGGCCATTTGTGCAGTGGAGAATGGATATACTTGGCTCTTTTTCAATGACATCTAAACAATGGAAGTTCCTCCTGGTTGCGATCGACTACTTTACTAAATGGGTCAAAGCCGAACCACTAGCAAAAATTACTAAGACCAAGGTATAGAACTTCATCTAAAAGTTAATCATCTGCTGGTTTGGTCTATCCTGAATTCTCATAATAGATAACGGGCGATAGTTTGCTGGGACAAGATTCGTTGAGTTTTGCGAAGATCTAAACATCACCCATCACATCATGTCAGTGGCCCATCCACAGGCAAATGGTGAAGCAGAGGTGACAAATAGAATTTTACTACAGGGCATCAAGGCAAGGCTTGAAAGAGCAAGGGAGACTTGGATAGACAAACTCTACCATATTCTTTGGACATATCGAACAACTCATAGGCTATTAGTTGGGAAAACACCATTCGTCCTAGCCTTTGAGATGGATGTAGTCATCTCGATCGAGCTTAAACTTCCATCAGTATGGGTCGTGGCCTTCAATGAGTATCATAACTCACAAGACCTCAGAGTCAATCTTGATCTATTGGAAGAAAAGAGAGAAGATGCCCAAGTTTGGATGGCAGCCTACAGACGAAGAGTGGCCAGATACTATAACTCTAGAGTAAAAAGAAAAGCATTCAGAATGAGGGACTTGGTGCTTCGACGAGCATCCATTTCAAAGCCTCAAGAGCAAGGAAAGCTTGCCCTAAATTGGGAAGATCCGTATAGAGTGGAGGAGGTCATCCGGTCCGAAACTTACTGCTTGAAGGAGCTTGGAAGGGCGACACTTCCACGACCTTGGAATTCAGAAAACTTAAGAATGTACTACCAATAACTTTTCTTCAATAAAGTTCTTTCTATTTTAACATCATTACTTCTTGGTACAAAGATTGTGTAATGACAACTCTAAAGAAACCAAAAGTGGCCCATTAGGAATAGAAGAAGAATCTCATCCTAATATGAGCAGGATCAAAGGCCTCATTGAACTAAAACGAGATGAGGGGAGAGGCCCTACCAATGGCCCTAATATGCCCCGACAGCCCATTAGGAATAGGAGGAGAATCTTCTCCTAACATGAGCAAGGTCGAAGTTCTCATTGAACTAAGATGAGATGAGGGAAGAGGCCCTACCAATGGCCCTAATGTGTCCCTACAGCCCATTAGGAATAGGAGGAGAACCTCGTCCTAATGTGAGCAAGGTTGAAGGCCTCGTTGAACTAAGAAGAGATGAGGGGAGAGGCTCTACCAATGGCTCTAATGTGCCCCTACAGCCTATTAGAAATAGGAGGAAAACCTCATCCTAACGCGAGCAAGATCGAAGGTCTCATTGAATTAAGACGAGATGAGGGAAGAGGTCCTACCAACGGTCCTAATGTGCCCCTATAACCCATTAGAAATAGGAGAAGAACCTCATCGTAACGTGAGCAAGGTTGAAGGCCTCATTAAACTAAGACGAGATGAGGGGACAGGCCCTACCGATGGCCCTAATGTGCCCCTACAGTCTATTAGGAATAGGAGGAGAACCTCATCCTAACATGAGCAAAGTCAAAGGCCTCATTAAGCCAAGACAAGAACCCACCAATGGATTTGATGAACCTCTACGATCATACAAGGGGTGGAAGGTCAAGGCCATGCTGATCTAAAATGAGAGAAAGGTCAAGGCCCTACTAACGATTGATGAGCACATTCCCCTATGATCATGCCAAATGCCAAAGAAAAAATTCCATCCTAATCCACGAAACGAACCCCTGACCTAACGTCCACAACAAGCGTCTCATTAGAAATGAAAGAAAAATGAGGTGTCCAGAATCGAATCCACAAGAGATGATAACGAAAAAGGTACTATTTTATTTTGAAGTTAAGTTTGTTACAAGTAAAAGTTAATAAGATCAATTACAATGGGCACACTACAAGCAAGATAGAGGTCGGCAAAGGTCGACTATGCAAAAAAGCAAATGCATTACAGACAAGATAAAGATCGGTGAAATCGATTACATAAAAAAAAAAGAGGTGAAGTCCTAAGGCGATCCAAGCTCTTCAGACTTCGAGCTATCGGCTCCAGCCATCACCAAAGCTTTCTTTAGTTTGAAAATTTCCTCCTCTAGCTCCTTCTTGTATAGACTATCGATGTACATCCTGTTGGAGTATTCAAATTTGGCCTCAAGCTCTTGCCGCTGCTTCCTTAAAACCTCAGATTCAGCTTCAGCATCCTTGATGGCTTGACGCTCCCAGGTCAACTAGAGCTTCAATTATTGAACTTCGATTTTCTCCACCCCAACAGCCTCCAAGAGTTTATCGATAGTCCTCCTTAGAAAGATGAGCTCCTTAGGTTCGTCGCTTGATCCAGCCTGCTGAACACTATGAAACTTCTTCCAAAAATAGATCACCTCGTCCCTGGCAGCCTTTAGCTTACCTTCAAGCCTGAACATCTTCCCTGCCTAGGCTATTCAGTAATTATTGTGTCGATCTTCAGCATCCTATAGCTGCTTTTGAAGCTGGAAGAACTTCTTCGACTAGTTCCAGTCATGTTGAGCTTCATCGGTGGACCATGGTGAACTCCCTTCCAAGAGATGAATCTTCTCTTTCGCCTTCTTGAGATCAACTTCTAGAGAGCTGATCTTTGCTGTGAGTGCCCAAGACTTGTTGCTCGTGCTCTTCCAAAGTTTGGTGAGCTTCTTCTCAAAATTTTCTTTCCGAATGCTGAAGCTCATCACGTCCTTCATGTGTAAACTTCAGAGGCGAGAGACTTTCTTAGTCCCCTCCGCAGCATTTTTTCGAGAGGCTTGAAGGTCGGCCTCAACTCTCTTCAATCTTTTTCTCAATTAGTGGACCTCCTTCTTCAAACCTTTTATCAAAGGCTTAAACGAAACCCCCTGAGGTAAGGGGTCGGCATCAACTGAAGAAAGGAGGTTGTGGCCCAGATCGATAGAGATGTTCTAAATCACATACAATGCAAAGTGTAAAGAAAAAGAAGGATTTGCTCTCATTACTTGAAATATATTTGGTACACAAAAAAAAAATGAGATGTTCAAGCTTCGACAAGAATAGAAAGGATGAGAAAGTAAGAATGCAGAGATAATATGAAAAGTGTTGAAAAGCTGATCTAAATTGGTTGAGAAGAACAAGGAGATGACGAATGGAGCAAGGATTGAAGGAAGGTACGTCGAAAACCAAAGAAAGCAGCTTGGGCTCTCATTCGGGATAATGAAGAAAACTAGAGGGAGGAAAGAAAGATTTCAGAAGTAGAGACTCGGAGGAGGAGGGCAAGCTTAAGTAACCCCTGAAGCCCTAGAGCAGTTATGATTGTAGATTTCCTCCAACCGATCTCTGATCGATGCGTGTCCCACTCATCATGGCATTAAGCTTCCAATGGATAGACCCTTATTGGCACTATACTTCGAGCAGACTTCAGGCGAAAAATTTAAAAAATATCTCTTCGGGTCACCATGTATATACAAAGCTCTGATGCTAGCCCAATAAAAGCCAAAACATCCCATCCCACCTAGAAGCGGAAAACCCAGTAGGACTAAAAAATTCTTCAAACTTCGGTAGTCTCCATCTTACTCCCATCCTTCGAACTTCAAACTTGGGTGTAGGGGCTAGTATTGGGGATAAATCCATGCCTACCAAAGTTTGGCTAAGATTCTGACTAAATCAGTTCCGTTTGGTTGCAGTTATAGAAACTAAACGTCAACTCATAGGAATATTCAAGCTCCAAATCATTCTGGAATGGCCAACCTCTGATATTATAGCTAGAGAATTTGATTGATCGAAAAGATCGATTTTGGATTTGACAAGACGTCATGGATTTCTTCTCTAGGCAAGCTTGAACAGTCAATACCGTCCTAGAGAATCGGCCAAGTCCCCAGCACCTGCGCATCCCATTCGACCAATCTCCCTCCAATGGTCGAACTCTTCTAGTAGCTGAACTTCTTCCGACTTTCTCCAAAAGGCGAACTCCTTTAGCAGCCGAACTTCTTTCGGACTCCAACAGGTGAACTCCTTCTGAATTCTTCCAACAGACGAACTCTTTTCAAATTTTCCTAATAAGCAAACTCCTCTAGCAGTCGAACTCCTTCCAAACTTCAATAGATGAACTCCTTTCGGATTCTCCCAACAGGCGAACTCCTTCTAGATTTCCCCAACAAGCGAACTCCTCTAGCAGCCAAACTTCTTTCAAACTCCAACAAGCGAACTCCTTTTGGATTCCTCCAATAGTCGAACTTCTCTAGCAGCTGAACTCCTTTCGGACTCCTCCAACAGGTGAACTCCTTTCAGACTCCAACAGTCGAACTCCTTTCAGAATCTCCCAACAGACGAATTCCCTCCAGACTCCTCCAATAGGCGAACTCCTTTCAGATTCTTTCTAGTAGTTAGGTTCCTGCGTTAGACAAATTCTTCCTCAGGTTTCTCCTTCAGAAGAGCTGCACGCAAATCTCTCTAGCAGGTCTACTTCTTGATTCTAGAAAAATCTTCGCTTCTACACAAATCTAGCCTCGGACATAGCATGAACCAACCCACACCCAAACTACCTTAGAGGAGTCTGAACTCCTCTAGAATTGATATAGCTCAAAGGTCATCACCAATCGATGCCTACTCCTCCAAACTTTAACTATCAAATCTCAAATGGACTGGCACCTTGCAACAATAGATACTATCCTCCATAACAAACTCCATGTGGCCTCGAGCGGCTCACTACCCGATAGTTATGGCTGTCACTATTAGTTTGTTACAGGCTCCGTCAATAAAAGAGATCCTCCAGATATATTTTCTTCAGGCTCTCTTCTCCTTCTCAATTCTTGACTGAGTACTCTATTTCTATTGGCCAAAAGAGCTAACTTGATCATCGGAGGATCTTACCAGAGCCAGCCCCAGACTTTGGACGAGACTTATTTTGCAGGTCATTGACGGTGATCTCTTCTTCTTCGACTCTAGTGCTTCTCCAACGACGATCAGATTTTGCATCAACAAAAATATAATTCATAAGGATGGCCAGGTAAGTGAGATCGGTGGAAGGGATATGTCATTAACTCGTTAAAGATCAAATCAATATGAGTAGCTCCTAATTAAAAACCATTGATCAAACTATCAGACTTACCTTAGACACCATTCGATTCATTAGTTTCAATTTGATCAACCTAGTAATTATGGGTTCGACCATATAGCCACGAATCAAGTCCATTTGATCCTCATTAAAGGCATGGACCGACCAACTACAACTATTATAATTGAGTCTATAGAGTTCTTGACCTAATCTAAATTAATATTTAATTAGATTTGATCAATTACTCTAAATTAGTCTATTCTTTAACTAACCTTAGGTCTAACCTAATTTATGAACTTAATTTAGCTAACCGAATAACCCATAAGTTTATGATTAATGACTTAAAGTCTTAATTCATAATTCTAGATACTAAATTATTATATTTAATTTTAATTAAGTTTATGAACTGAGGATTAGGGATCGATATTTCAAAAATATTTTTTAAAATTTTAAAAGATTCTTTACAACTTAGCATTGTTCACCAATTGAGTCGACTCATTTTAAAATTGAATTGGCTCAATTCACAAACAATACTAGTTGTAGGGTTTAATCTAAAACTATGTACACTACATAATATTAAATCATGAATCAAACTTTAGATCCTATCTAAACATGCATTCATGATCAAAAATTAGATTAAAGTCTAATTTAATCAGATCATAAAAATATTAGATCAGATCCAAGGTTTTACGATTAATGATTTAGATCAGCAACGTATTAGGATAATCTTTTCACTACAGGGGGTAAATCCTATAGCAGAACAACCTTCAGTCCATGTGATTTTAATTTTAATTTTTAGATCTAATTAATCAAATTATTAGATTAATATTTAGATTAAATCTAAATTATCAATCTAAACATGCAAGCATATCATATTTAGCGAATCTTGCTCTGATACTATTTGAAGGATGTAGTGCAGGGTTTGCAGTGCTACTTTCAAAAATTTTTCAAAAATAGCAAAGATGAAATGGAAGAAGTAATTAATTTATTTAATTATCTACTGATCATATCAAAATATTAGACTCTATATTAAGAATCTAAACATAATATGCATGCATTCATATAGATCTGAAAAATAAAACAATGCAACAAACTCTTTACTATATCTATATGTTCAGAACATAATATCTTTTTGTGGATAGCTGATCACCATAATCTAAATTCATCAGATAATATTCTGGTATCACACCATAGCTGTACACATATCCAATCTTTATGGTTGGTCCACATGGAGCTCCTAGTCCCGATCAGCCTTACTGGAGTGTTAGCTCCTCGATGGGACCTTCGATGGCTAATCATGATCAATTCAATTGATCATCCATTTTTTAATTTTTTGGACACTCTAAAAAATTAGAACTCATTCTTTGTAGGATGATGTAATGGTGTACAAAGTTTGGTTGCATTTCGATGCTCACAGCACTTGATCTCTCCACCCGAACCTAGATTCCCAAATCTAGGGTTTCACTCGGCCCAAAAGTTCTGATGCATTGAAAATCCTCTCATGCCCTCTCTATATAGAATTTTTCTATGAAATAAGTTTTTATAGAAACATGACTTCCAAATATGTAAACCTTATTTAGATCATATCTAAAAATTGGATTTCCTCAGAGATGAAAATCAGAAGAGAATAGAGGCATGAGGAAAAAATAAAGTGCTATAGGACCCTACTCACCTTCACTCCAAGATATTTTTCATCCAAAAATAATGCCCAATCACTTCCAAATTTTTATCATAGAATGGTTTCCCCTTCTTTTTCATGCACAAAAATCCTCATAATTTATTGCATGAAAAATAAGTGGAAATGCCATGTGGAGTTGATAGGTTAAGATTGGTTGAACTGGTTTCAACCAACTTCTAGTATTTGAATTCAAATGCAAGCCTATCCAATTCTAATGCCCATACCACTAATTTCACATGCAGAAGGACTTTTCTTCTATGTGCATGCACCATTTTTTAGAAAAATTGGTGACCATAAAGAGAAAAAAGCATGGAGATAAGGATAAGAGGGAGAGGGAGGTTTCAACCAAACCAACCTCTTTGAATTCAAAATTCAAAAGAGTTTGAACTGGTCCAACACTTGGACCAGGTTAAAGAAAGAAAGAAAGGGGGCACAAATTTCTTTTTTTCAAGAGAGAAACTTACATAAAAATAAAGATGGGTGTGGGCAAGGTAGAAAAGTCAAACATGAGGTGGCGTATGGGGAGGTTTGAATTCAAACAGGGTTTGAATTAGTCCAAGTTATTTTCAACCAAACCAAATTAATTCAAAACCAAATAGACTAGATTAAATCCAACCCAATTAAGCTTAACCCAACCTATTTAATTCTTAATTAAATTAGAAATTAATTTGGTCCAGTCCTTGATCAAATTAGGGTCAAATCTTCCACAACGATTAGGTCAACTTATGACCTAATCGGGTCAAACCCAATTGAATCCAATTCGATCAAACTTGATCAAATCCTGAATGCTCAATCAAATTAAGCTAATCAATAATTAAATTACTAATTAATCCTTCAATAATATAGAGTTCCAATCGGATGGAAGTCTGGGCAAAAGAGTCTCATCACTATGAAACTCTCGAAGAGTCCCAATCTAGTGGGACTCTTGAACCCAGTGTCCTAAATGAATGAAACTCATGATCATAGAGTTTCAGACCAGTGGAACTCTTGATCAGAGAGTCTCAGATGAGTAAAACTCAGAGTTTCAATCCATCAAGACTCTAGATCAACCATAAGATCAGGTAGTAACTCCTATTATGTGTGACCCCATAGGTTCGAATCTTAAGTTGGTAGCATAGAAACTGATTTTCTATATCAATCGATATGACCATCTAGCAATGGTACCCGATGTTCGAATAAATCAAATTTATTACAATGCAATATCGATGAACTTGTGGAATATGGTTATCATGTAATTCATCCCCTTGACCTCAATGCTCAAAAGATGACCTAGGGTTTAACCATCAATCCTGGAAAATCATCTACAGTGTATTTTAAATTATAGTGTCTATCAAATGGACTATCCCGATTGAGGTTTTGCTAAATTAAAATACATTGATGCACTTGCTCCAATACTTGGAGGGGTTAATCCCATCTTGACGCACGCATCGACTTCACAAGTACTTGACTGCACCTAGTAGCCTTCATCATAGAATTAGAAATTCAGATAGTCTGGTACCTAAGTACAGTGAGTTGCTTGTAAGCCACCATGGTGATCTTAAATCTAAGGAACACTTATACCCATATTCTTTACGAGCAGCTTTTGACAATAAAGAGCTACGCAGTTGGCTCATGTTCAGTAAAATGTATCCCTATACTTCACCTGCATGCTATAATAATATCTCCATACTTCTTGGTTAAGAGGACAATCAACACTTATGGCATACAATGACCTACACTCGATAAACGTTATCGTCCTCAGTAACAATGTATCATTTGTTCACGAATAATTTTAAGGACTAAATGACAAATCCTTCTTTTTCGAATCTAGATAGTCCTAAGGACTTCATCACAATACATGAGATCATTAGAAGATAATAAAATTTATGATGAAAAATATCAAAATAACTTTTATTAATTTATAATTCATATACAATTATAAATATATAGTCCAACCATCAATAGGCTGACCATAGGCTTTGGAACATATTTCCAACAATCTCTCACTTGGACTAAAGCCAATCGATGCAGTATCTAATACCTATCTTCGACTTGAAGTCGTTGAACTCCTTCACTGTAATAGCTTTAGTGAATAGATTGGCGAGGTTCTCCTTTCCATCGATCTTCTGAACATCGACATTACCTCGATCCATAATTTCTTTGACAAGATGGTAAAGACACAGAATATGCTCCGTCCGCTGGTGTGCCTTTGGTTCCTTCATCTGAGCAATGGTTCCAAAGCTGTCATAATAGAGTAGAACTGGTCCATCAAGGAAAGATGCTACTCCAAGCTCGATGATGAATTTTCTTAGCCACATTACTTCTTTGGCAGCATCTGATGCAGCGACATACTCCATCTTGCAAACTAAATCGCCTACAGTGTGCTGCTTGAAACTCTTCCAACAGATGGCCCCACCATTAAGGATGAATATATATCCCGATACACTCTTGATATCATCATGATCAGACTGAAAATTGAAGTTTGTGGATCCCACAAGTTTCAAGTTTGATTCACCATATACAAGTCACCGATCCTTAGTATTTCTTAAATACTTTAAGATGGTTTTAACAACCTTCCAGTGGTTCTTTCCTAGATCAGATTGGTATCTACTCACTATCCCTAGTGAGTATGCCACATCTGATTGCGTACATGTTATGGCGTACATTATAGAATCCACTACCAAAGCATATAGTATTCTACTCATACGCTCTCTTTCTAGAGGTGTTGTTAGACAATCCCTTTTTGAAAGAGAAATTCCATGGCCTATCAGTAGATAGTCTTTCTTGGAATTCTCCATACTGAATCATTTCAGCACAGTATCAATGTACATAGATTGGGACAATCCAAGCAACTTTTTAGATCTCTCTCTATAAATCTTTATCTCGAGAATATAGGAAGCTTCTTTCAGATCTTTCATGGAGAACTATGATGATAGCCAGATCTTTATTTCTTATAAAGTAGGGACATCATTTTTGATTAAGAGAATATCATCTACATACAATACTAGAAATATTATTGCTGGACTATTAGCCCACTTGTATATGCATGGCTCGTCTTTATTCTTAATGAAGCCATATATTTTGATTATTCTATCAAATCGTATGTTCCAGCTCCAAGATGCCTGCTTCAATTCATAAATGGACCTTTGAAGCCTACACATCTTAGACTCATTTATGGATGTGAATCCTTCAGACTGTATCATATACACCTCTTCATCCAACTCTACATTTAGGAAAGCCATTTTCACATCCATCTGCCAGATTTCATAGTTTAGATGGATAGCAATGGCAAGCATAATCCAAATGGATTTGAGCATTGCCATAGGAGAGAACATCTCATCATAGTCAATGCCATAATGTTGACGATACCCCTTGACAACCAGATGGGTTTTATAGGTCTCCATCTTTCCGTCTACACCCTTTTTTCTTTTGAAGACCCACTTACATCCTATAGATTTTATCCCTTTAGGTGCGTCAACCAATGTCCATACATCAATGACTTTCATAGACTCCATTTTGGATTTCATGACCTTAAGCCATTTCTCAGAGTTGGGTCTCTGCATTGCATCCATGTAGGTGATCGGATCCTCATTGTTCTCATCGAGTTCGATAGGATCCCCATCCTAGACCAAGAAACTGTAGTATCTATTCGATTGACGTGGTACTTTACTAGATCGTCTTAAGGGTGCATCTACAATGGATTCTAGTTCTGATCTAATCAGATCCAGCTCTAGTTCAAAAACTTGTGTCTATTCTTTCACTTACCAAACTTCATCAAGTTCGACCTTAGAGGCATTAGTTCCTTCACCAAGAAACTTCTTTTCTAAAAAGACTATCTTAAGGCTGGCAAGCACTTTTTGCTCATTAGTAAGGTAGAAGTAATATCCTTTGATTTCTTTTGGATAACCTATTAAACTATATTTATTAGACCTAGGTCCAAGCTTGTCTGTCATTAAATATTTGACATAAGTCAGACATCCTCAAATCTTAAGGTGTGAGAGCATTGGCTTACGTCCTGCCCATATCTCATATGGTGCTTTATTAAAAGATTTACTCAAAATTCTATTTAGAATGTAACAAGCTGACTCGAGCGCATATCTTCATAAAAAGATCGACAAAGTAGTAAATTCTATCATGGATCGAACCATATCCAACATGGTCCGATTCCTCCTTTTAGATACATCATTATGTTATGGTGTTTCAAGAGAGGTTCATTGGAAGAGAATCTCATTCTCTCCTAAATATGTCTGAAACTTATTGGAAAGGTACTCATCCCCTTGATTAGACTAAAGAATTTTAATACTCTTTCTAGTTTTCTTCTTTACCTCATTTCGAAATAGTTTGAATATTTCAAACGACTCCAACTTATGCTTCATTAAATAGACATACTCATACCTCGATAGATCATTTGTGAAGGTTATGAAGTAGAAATATCCACCTCTGGTACTTGAGTTCATGGGTCCACATACATCTGAATGTACTAGACTCAGGAGTTCAGTGGCTTGTTCACCTTTTCCAATAAAAGGTGACTAGGTCATCTTATCAAGAAGATAGGACTCACAGGTTGGAAGTGATTCACAATCACTAATCTCAAGAATTACTTCTTGAGTTAACCTGTTTATTCTGTTCTTGTTAATATGACATAGTCTATAGTGCCAAAGGTAGACTTCGAATATATTACTAATTCTAAGGCATTTATCGAAGGATTGAACCATGTTAATAGATATAGTTAATAAATAAATACCATTATTCAATTATCCAATAAAAATTATAACACCATTCAAAATGATATTATAATTTTTTTTATTGATATTTTATTACCATTCATAGCCAAAAGGCCTACAGAAATGACATTTAATAAGAAAGTTAGACAAAAATGGCATTGATTAAGAGTAACTTTATTTGAATTGATTACAAGGTTCATGATTCCTAAAGCTAGAATTAGAACTTATCTTCCATCTCTAATATTTAGGAATCTCTTATCTTGATCAAATCTCCTACTGACCTGCAAGCCCTGCATAGAATTACAAATATGATAAGGGGTTCTAGTATCTAATACCCAGATAGTAGAATCAAATAAGAAAAAATTGTAAGGTGTTATCATATAATTACCTTGCCCAGCAACCACTTGCTTTCTCCTCGGCCTATTTGGGTCTAGAGAGGCAATGTATAGAGGATAGTTCCTCTTCTAGTGCCCCTGCTTCTTCCAGAAGAAGCACTTCACCTGGCTCTGGTCGGACTTGCACTTCTTGGTCTGATCCTATGCAGTTGTCCCAGTATTAGGCTGCACCTTCTTGTTCTTCTTCGTCTTGTTCTTCTTTCCTTTCTTAAAGAGACAATGACCAGAAGAAGACCCTCCCACTACATTCACCATCTCCTTATGGAGTTGGTGATCCTTTTCAAAATTTTGCGGCAACCCTAATAAGCCATGGTAGTTGACTGTAGATTTTGTCATTCTAAAATGAGTTAAAAAAATGAGAAAGAACTTGGGCAAGAAATTAAGGATTCCATCCTTACCGAGCTGCTCATGTAGAGAAAAGCCCAGCTTGCTAAGGCGCTCAATCATCTCAATCATGTGCAATACATGATTGGTGACTGAGGCCTCATCCCTCATCCGAGCATTGAAAATGATACAACTTATTTTGTACCTTTCAACGTCGTCAGACATGCCAAAGGAGTCATTCAATATTTGAAGCATCTCTTATGGTTGGGCATTTTCAAACCTATGGCTGAACTCGTTGTTCATTGCCGCCAGCATTATGCACTGAATGATGGTGCGATCGTTAAGCTACTTCTGGTAAGTTTCTCATACCGCTTCTATAGTATTCATAGTTAGCTCCTCAGGTACTAGATCCATTAATATATAAAGGATCCGCTCATGCTCTAGGACGATTTTCAACTTACAATACCAGCTATCGAAGTTGGATCCCATTAATTTATCATTATCCAACAATGATCAGAGTGATAGATTAATGGTTATTTCTGCACAAAAAGAAAAACCAAACCTAATTAGTATATAAATCAATTATTCTAAAGACTTGGACTTTAGTCTAAAAGTTCTTCCACTATTTTATATGAATTGATAGTCTCTACCTCCAATTCGAGGAATTACTTTAATTCTTTAGTGGGTACTAGAATCCACATAGACTACACATGAGTCCAACTTTGGTTGGCCAACCCATATGCGTCTATGGATAGGTTCATAATCAATTATTTCTCTAAACAACTTCTAGTAATTTAATTTTGCTCCAAAAATCTAATCAGTAGGCTTTGGCCTCCACTGAAAAAGTTTGGTTAGGTCCAACTATTAATATGACCATATTTGGTGCTTATCTAACCAATAAATGATCAGGCCCGACTTTGGTCGGCCAACCTGACCACCATTAGAAAGACTTAACCAAATCATCATATTATGAATGATAATTTCATTAGTCAATAAGCACCAGGCCTTTGGGCCTCCAATGATTCATTAAACTAATGACCCATTATCACTCAACTTAATGAGAGGCTATGACCTAGTTATCACCTATATAACTATTTATCATTTTTAAGGACCTAATAATTTTAGAGAATTTGATTAACTTATTTTAAGAAGAGGAGAGAAGATTAAGCAGCCAATTTTGATCCTCCCACCTGACTTCACCAAGTCAGATTAAAAAGGACCTAATTCAAGCTGGTCTTAGGAGCACCTAGAATCAGTCACACTGATTTACCTTAATTGATATGGGTGAGTTCGAATCACCAAGTGATCTAATCAAAATCTAATTCACTAGGATGGTCAGGTAAGTGAGATCAGTGGAAGGGACATGCCATTAACTCATCAAAGATTGAATCAGTGTGAGTAGCTCCCAATTAAAAACCACTAGTTTAACTATGCCAAACTTACCTTAGACGATACCATCCGATTCATTAGTTTTAATTTGATCAACCTAGTAATTTCAGGTTTGACCGCATAGCCATGAATCAAGTTCATTTGGTTCTTGTTAAAGGCATGGACTTGACCAACTACAACTATTGTAATTGAGTCTAAAGAGTTCCTTGACCTAATCTAAATTCAATATTTGATTAGATTTGATCAATTACTCTAATTTATCAATTCTTTAATCTAACCTTAGGTCTAACCCAATTAATGGACCTAATTCATCTAACCCAATAACCCACAAGTTTATGCTCAATGACTTAGGATCTTTAATTCATAATTCTAGACCACTAATTATCATACTTAATTTTAAATAAATTTTATGGATTGAGGGTTAGGGTTTGGCATTTCAAAAATATTTTTTAAAATTTTGAAAGGTTCTTTTATAACCTAGCATTATTCACCAATGGGTCGACTCATTTAAAAATTGAATCAGTTTAATT